>JAVLUX010000186.1:13000000-13162500 GCA_032164185.1 Moxostoma hubbsi
AATCTGCTGATATTTACCCGTTTTGCCACTAGGCCAATAAACAGAAGTCTTAACTTTCCCTTGTGTCAGTTACAAAATCTTCCAATAGATTTGTCAATGAATTTAATACATTTTCGTTTTCAAGGCATACGTTTTCAAGGTTGTTGTTGTTTTTGAGAATTTGTGTAAGTAATGTATAAAGTGTTCGATTCACTTTGAAATTCAAATTGAGTGTCTGAATTGTTCAAATGTATTTCAACTTTTGTATGGCCATCATGCTCGTTAGATATCTGTATCAGCCATTGAAAAACCCATATTGGTCAATCACTAATGTGAAAGGCTAGTCTTGAAGATACCAACATTGTTTATCTCCAGAATCTCTCTGACACTCAGATACACTCCCAAATACTCGCATGAGTAGATTTGTCGAGTAATCCAGTTAGTCTGCTTTAAAAATCTGATGCCGTGTCATTTTGAGTCATCTTCGTAACTGCATTTGCCACAGTATATGTACTGTATATGAATATATTTATTGAAGATATATAATATTAAGCCAGCCGAGAAAGAGGAGCACTGGTATTGTTTATTGGTGGGAAGTCAGATGCATTAAGAGACCATAATAAGGTTTTGTATTCATAGATCACTATGGCTGAGTTTGCGATTTCATACCACCATACCAGGCTACTCTTACTATTTATACACTGTATATACACTGCTGTATCTATACACTGCAGAAAAAGTTGTAGTAAGGTAGTATAATATTCAGAGCATAATAATATATGTGAATGTAATCAGAATGTACATGTATTTTATTTGTAAGGAGGATGCACATGCAGGTAGCCACAGTTTGAATAAGTGAGTGATGTAGTGTACTGCCTGTGCTTATATATTCAATTAAGTTAAAAAATGATTATTGTTCAAGTGCAATTTATTTTAATTTTGTGTTATGGGGGTCTATGTGGATTTACTGTGGCATCCAGTAGGTCTCCTTTCTCTGAGACATTGCCTTTTATTATTCACAGCTGTTTGGGCTCTGGTTAATTTGCCCTCAAATCAAGAGCTTTTTGTGTTGTCCTCACCCTCTCTCTGTGTGACTCAAATGCTGTTGCCAGATCCCTTGACACTGGGGTGAGTTGCCAGATCCCTTCCTGCTGATTATAGTTATTTTCACAAGCTGTTCCTCTGGGCGAGTGCTTTGGGCTTTGGGTCCATGTCCTTCTGATCACTGTATCTTGACAGTTTGTGTGCTGGCCCAGAGATTGTGTTATTGAGGAGAGCATGTTGTTGTTGGATGTCTGCACTGTAATAAACTAGGACCAGACCACAGTTGGTGTTTCATGAAATTTTAAGCTATCCCTCAAGAACCTCTGTGCTGGTCCTTCACAAACCCCTTACTGACTCTGTACCGGCCAACACAAGCAACGGAAGAGCCATTGGCTTATATTTAAAGAGACCTTTTCTTATTAGGGGATACATTAAACACTGGACATGGATAGAGGTTTTGGAAAGTCTCCCATATCTCACTGAAGAAGCATACCAATTATTTCCCAGCCATTGTTAAATCTTGAGCTGTTGATTTAATGTGTTAATTCAGTAAGATCAATTACATAAATGATGTCTTAAATATGTCCCTTGTCCGTAATATGGAATATTCCTAGCATCTGAGCAGTTCAGGCATGAAGTACTACCTTTTTCAGCAGGGGGCAGTAAGCAAAACTCCAGATGTATAGGCATTGTGCAGCTGTACAGACAACAAACCATGCTTTCTTAAACTAGGGCTGCACCTAATGATTATTTATTTTTAATTTTTATCGCTTAATCTAACGATTATTTTTTTAGATTAGTCACTTAATCTAACGACTAATTTGCAGATTTTTCTAAAGATTTTTTTTATTATTATTTCTTGATTAATATAACAATTAATTAACCCAAAATAAATATAAAAAACTTGTCATTAATATTTCAATATTTTAATAAATTATCTTCTCTTAAACCCAAACAAATGTACAAGAAACAAAATGTGCACTGCAGGGCATTATTCTGCAACAAAAATAGCCCTGTCTTAAATGGTAATCTCTGTTTTACAGTCCAACATTAATTTTATTTTGGAGATATTTCCTGTTGGACTGCTAAACTCGAGGTTGCACAATGTTTGGAATATCAAAACGTTGTGCAACCTTGAGTTTAGCAGTCCAACATAAAATTATTTTACAGTAAAATTAGTGCAATTTGAGTAACACTTAAATGTTTTTCTAACAGGAATAACTAAAACTTGTGCATTCTTAATCAACTCTCAGTTAAATAAACATTTGTAACAAAACAATTCACAAGGTAGGAACCTAATGAAAATTAGTGGCACGATTTGTGAAATTTGGCTCACAATTAATTGTCAAAAAAATTATTGTGATTATGACTATGATTACTGTTTTGGGACTGTGATGATTAATTGTCTGTTTTAGGTATTTCACGAATATGATGATTCATTACCATACAAACTCACTATGTGTGCTTCATGCACACAACAAAGTCATTTATACAAATATAGTTTGGGTCATATAATAAAATAAGGGTATATGATTTCCTTTTCAGTCTTCAAAAACGTATGAATGAAATTATAAAATAATATTTTAATTATCAAAATATGTCTAAACTAAAATATCTCTCGCTTATTTGTCTGATTTACTTTTGATCCATTGGAATTTCAATGTTTTGTTTTCTTTTGCTGCTTTTGTAACACCGCTAACCTGTATAGCTATTATATTATATTATGCAATGGTAAAATATTTCTGCCTTAAAATCTTCACTTTCACACATTATTTTAAGGCTCTCTTGTTAACTCACAAGCCCTTATTTCTCATGAACGAAGACTTTGATTTGATCATCTCCACAGAAATAGAGCAGCGCATCTCCTCGGTCTCACTGCGTGTTATTAACACTGCATGAATAAGCCCACAATGACCACGGATATTTGTCATTACATGGACGTAAAGTGAAACCTTAGCATTTGGCGTTCACAAAACGAATCCGTTAATACCTTGTTTATATTTTCGCAGGAGTTTTGCGCACACCTCTGTAGACGGCGTGCTCAGAGCGCTTGAGAAGTGGTTCATCTTCACAAACTCTCAAGAGAGCTGCTCTTGTGATGTTAGCAGTGCGGTTCCATGAGATGTTTGGAGTTTAAGTGAATGAGACACAAGGGCTTTTTCCTCAGCGCTCACTGGCGAGTGAAATGTTAAATTTTACTTGCCAGTGGCTAATAACATACATTTTTGATCACGTAGTGCGAAATTTACTTGCATATGCGAGTGATTTACTCGCAATGTAGATGGCTGCATGGCCGTTAAAGTAAACCGAAAATATAAAACGGCCAAATAACCAAACTAGATGACACATGGTGTAAAGTTACGTTAGCAGCGGGGCAGAAATTACTTTTAACATGGGGCGATGAGGAAACATTTAGAAAATCTGTTTTAAGTGACTACTACTAACAGAAACATGATGTGTTGTAATACTATATCATGTTTGGGTGGGGACAAAAAGTAAACGGGACTTACAGTGCTGCCGTCGGTTGTACGGCTGTGATAAGCCATTTACAATTTGCATATCTTGCACAGCACCACATCGTTGGGTCCCATGCTTTAGATCACCATGGGCAAGTTTTTTTTTAGCTGCAGTTTGGCCTTCGAGGAATCCATGCTTAAACCAGGT
Organism: Moxostoma hubbsi; assembly: GCA_032164185.1. NCBI lineage: Eukaryota > Metazoa > Chordata > Actinopteri > Cypriniformes > Catostomidae > Moxostoma > Moxostoma hubbsi. The sequence goes on from JAVLUX010000186.1 coordinate 13,003,688, forward strand.
GATGCATTTTAATTATTCCATTGCGACACACCGACACATGTTATGCAAATTGACGTATTTCTGTAATCGATTACGTCGATGAATCGTCCAAGCTCTATCTTAAACACAAGCAACAAGATGAGGACACGTTGCATTCAAACTGCTGGACTGACCACATTTCCGAATGCAGGGTGTCTCGAGATGTGTGTTTTAAGTTTTAAACTCCTAAAACACTGTTTATGTCATGACACAACCAAAGCGAGATGCTCTATAAGCATTCGTCTGATGCATGTGTACATTGGTGTGACATAAGCATTTATAATGAATCTGTCTCGGACAGAAAATATCAATTCATTTAATACATTTAAGAGCCCTCTTAAAAGTGTTCAATAATTAAACATATACAACAATATAATGAAATGTTTGCTATATATGTTCTTTGCAGAAAAATAAAGTATTTCCTTGGCTGTTTTTGAATGGCTTTCAATTTAGAGAGATTATTTTTGGCCACACAATGGTGTAGTTGTTGCATCTACCAGCAGAGGCTAACTGCAAATGCAATCAGCCAAAACTTGCATCAAAATTACAAACCTTTACGGTGAACAATGGTGCTTGCATGGATTTTATTTCATTGGCTGCAACAATTTGTGTCTCAATAGCTATTCAGCATTGTTTTATAGGATCTCCATTTATTCCTTACTGTTTATATGGTATGTAGACAGAGGCAGATGGGCCCCCGCCCTATATCAGATTAAGCCATTAGCCCATCAAATAGGTTTGGCTGGGTGTTCGGAGGCTCCAGGACCATATTATGACTCTTGATAAGCTTGCCTGTTTGCTTCCTATATACTTAAGCCACTATTTTGCCAAAATACAATAATTATAGGATTTAGACTTAGGTTTTCATTATTTCACCAATGATGAAATGAAAGGTGTGTTGTAATTACGTTTTATAATGTTGATAAGACAACGATGTCATTTTATGGTTAATTAAGTTGGGATGAGCTCTGGACATACATCACATTATCTTGAGATAAAGGATCACCGTATAAGCACGTGAGGAGGATTTGGAAGGACAGATTCCATTAATTCTGCATTGGTCATCCATAAATCACCCAGACTGCTATAGCTATGTGTGAGAGAGCACATGTGTGAATGGCAAGGACATTCGGGGAAATAGGGGGAAGGGGTTAACAACAACAGGGTTATAGAAATTCCACCCCTGTGTTTGTGACATTGTCACCAAAGTGCCAAAATCATTCTAGTGAAGATCATACTTCATCTCACATTAGTGGTTATGATTTTATACATATGTTTCAAAATTACTATATCTAATTTCTTTAGAAGTAAAACTTTTTAAATGAGGAAAAATATACCGAGTGCACCTTTAAGTCAGAGTTTAAATAAGCAGCTTTTTAGAGAAACATTGCACCAAAATAAAAAATATAGATATTTGTACACTTTTGCTATTGTTAAGGGACATCTGTGCTTCTCCATTCTTGAAAAGCACCACCTGCCACTGCTGTTTATTTATTGATGGATGGATGGATGGATGGATGGATGGATATATTCATAGATGTAATGTTCTCCAATGTAATTTCAGGTGCATCAGTATTATAGTTCTTTGCCAGAGGATAAGGTACCATATGTGAACAGTCCTGGGGAGAAACGTCGCATCAAACAGCTTCTGCATCAGCTGCCCCCACATGACAACGAGGTAAGATCACCATGGGGTCTTGCTTGAAAAGTTCACCATTCAAAGAATGCATGTACATTTGTGTTTGTCATCATTTTACATTGTGTGTATGTTTGAGACACCATTGACACAAGATCTTGTTGTGCAGGTACGATACTGTAACAGTTTGGATGATGAGGAAAAGAGGGAGTTGAAGCTCTTCAGTAACCAAAGAAAGAGAGAAAACCTGGGCCGTGGTAATGTCAGGCCCTTTCCTGTGACTATGACTGGAGCAATCTGTGAACAGGTGTGTGTGCAAGTGTTCATATTTGTGTGTGGATCACATATTAGTGAAGTGAAATTGCTCTGAATGGTGGTTAGTTTCTTTTTTTTTTTTTTCCTTGGACTGAATGTGAAAATAAAACTACAATAAAACTACAAATATTTAATAGTAATGCAGAACAGTGATGTAAAATATTGCAACCTTTTGAAATCTATTTCCCCATTTACCTCTAGTGGGTTGTAAAGCTTTCTCTTTAGATGTTCTTTGCATCGTGTGTGTGTGTGTGTGTGTGCGTGTGCGTGTGCGTGTGCGCGAGCGAGCGAGCCAGCCCACCTGGGATGTTGTGCAAGTGAATTAGAGCTGAGTCTAAGCTGGATATGCATGCGTGTGACCACCTGCCTTGCTTCTCTCTATCCTTCTCAGCTATCAGGAACAGATGTCACAATGACATAGTTTGGCTTTTTTAGCATGTTTTACATTTATCCTCCGCTTTGCCACAGTGAGTTTCTAGTGCTGTCTAAAACCCAAAGTACAATTCGGTCAGATGTGAACGCTGGACGTCTGTGTTCAGGATGCGTGTTGTTATTTTTGTCATCAGCTGAGTTCTCGAGCATAATGCGTTTGCCATGATTTTTCTAATGGCGCAATTACCTTTGCATGGCGAAATTCCGAAGGCAAAGAAGGCATGGGTAGATGTTGAACTCTTGTGAAACCTTCAAAAAACGAATTGCCAAGCAGCTGGGAGAGTTAAGTTAAAAAGAACCTCAGAAGCACTGCCCACACAGAGGTCACTGCCAAACCAAAAGCAACTTCCTATATGTCAACGTGGCAAATTCACCAGTTCAAGTTCACCAAATTTTAACTCCATGTGAAATCCGCGATGGGAAATTCCCATTAAGATGACTATTTCGCCCATGGAATTTCGTCATGAAAATGTGACCGTGCCTTAACCGCGCATACTCCGAACGCACAGTATCTGCATGCACCTGGAATTATTTGTACTAATTAGTGGGTCCATAAGGTGGCATCACTTAACATGTAATCGCCAGTAAACAATAGAAGAGGAATGTGTAAACAAAAACAGTGAATGTGCACATCAAGAACGTGTGTCAAGAGATATCTGCATCTATATAACTTGATTCTGAAGGAATATAAAGACCTCTCTATGGGTCTAAATTCGAAGATTAGTAGTCCAGTCTCTCATAGCAGCAATAGCACACATGCGTCAACCGCCTGTGTATGCGAGCACAGTTAAATGAAGTATTCTTTGAAAGGTTAGTGTTCAACTGTATGCAGACGCCAAGTGTTTGCGTCAAAACCAAAGTATGCTTTGGGCTTGAAGGATGCAGTCTTTTCTAAAAAATGGGAACTGACTGAATGGTCTCGAAAGTAACTGACACAGAAGTGTGTTTTTGTGGGTAGGTGCACACATCTGTCTATCCCATTAAACATTTGCTCACTCTACGCATGGCATCTGATATTGGAAAATGCTGAGCAGAATCTTTAATGAAGAAACCAGAACTGCGATCAGCTAATATCAGCTATGCATTTCTGTTCTCAAAGAGAGATTGAGTTGCCAGTTGTTGTCCGTTAAAGAAATAAGCTGCGAGAGGTTCTGCGTTACAGTGGTTTTACCATGCAAAATGGGTGTTTTTAATCACAACACAAAGCAGAAACCCCCCTAACCTGTGGTATAATCACTGTAACGCACATATCGGTTTATTGCTTTTGTAAAATAAACCATTCTTTCAAAAAAATGATATATGGTTCATTACCTTAACAGTAAGTTCCTAAGCAATGTAGCAACTTTAATATATAATGTGCTGTCAGAAGAGTGTGTTTTGTCATTTTACATTGGCTTCAAAGGTGTCTCAGTCATTTAGAATTTAGAATCTAAACTATTTTCCTGTCGCTGTACATACTCAAGGTTGTTCAGAATGGGTCTCGGGTAGAGCTTATTGATTTAATCTTTCACCCTGCTGCTAAATGACCTATGTATGTCACTGAGACTCAGTGCTTATACTGCGCTCTCTTTAATTCTTTCTTACCCATTAACACACTCCATTTCTCTTCTTTTTTTTAAGTGTGGAGGACAGATAAATGGAGGTGACATTGCTGTCTTTGCATCAAGAGCGGGTCATGGGGTGTGCTGGCACCCACAGTGCTTTGTGTGTAGCATGTGTGACGAGCTGCTGGTGGATCTTATCTACTTCTACCAGGATGGGAAGATCTACTGCGGCCGCCACCATGCTGAGAGACTCAAACCCCGTTGCTCAGCCTGTGATGAGGTAAGACTCCTAAAAACCCTGCTGTTACTGGACATAAACCTCTTGGCATTAGTAAATAACTTATTAGTATGCTGCAATAAACCATCAGCCCCCAATGAAACCCTACAGATATGCCTTCTAGCTGTTCCGGTCTGGCGTAAGGTTGCAAAATAGTACAAATATCAAATGGAGAAACAATGTGATATGTATTTAAGGTGAAGTGTGTAAATACTATGCCATCAGCATCACCAGGCAGACTTGTAAAAAAATGAGTTGTTCAGCCGATGTTGCTATGTTGGGATGCTCAAAACAAACAGAGCAATATTTAAAAAGCCACAGTGTTTACACTTTTTGGGTAAGCTATCAATCTATCATTGGCTTACTTATGATTGCCTCTGTATGTTAAACTGGGACATGAGAAAAAGGTATTTAAACATTAAAAGCATCATATCACCTTATGTACAGAAGAAAATGTAAATGGTTAAAATGCTAATGATTTGTGAGGAGTCTCACATGTTGTGTAGTTATAGATGGCACACAATGAGCCTTGAGTTTCTCTTGTTCACATTTCATGTCAAGACAGCTGAATACATTGCACAATTACCATGGTTACAGAACTTCATCTTTGTACTGAATTACTGCTGTGCTGCATATTACGGAGTCTGTTGCCTCAGCGGATGGAGCCAGTAGATTTTGTCCTGTCACTTTCAGCTAGGACTGCATTTAACAACTACTTTAATAATCCATTAAAATTGCTATCTGTTCTATTAATCATATTAATTTGATATTCCATCTTGCCTAATGTTCAAAATTAAGTCAATATAATGTTTTCTATACATTCTATGCAAAAATGGTTTAAAATACTGTATAAAGTTTGCAATATAAAGTAATAATGTTGGGTTTGAAATCAGCAAACCGTTTGAAGGTGCACTCAGTATTCTTATGGCCTTACACTGACAGCTAGGGGCATGCATGCGGCATTTAATCCCTGAGTGAAAGTGTCCAATAACAGGGTAGTGACTGAGATTTAGCCAGTATTATTAGATTATTATATGTGCATTCCAAAATGACAGAATACAAAAGAATGTTTGTCACTGGGCACTGACTGTCCGATAGTGTGTGCTTTGCCTTAAATAATCAAATTTACCAAATAGGTGTTAACTAGTAAATCTGGATGGTTTTTTTTTTCACCATATAAATGCATTTCACCACATTATAATGATATCAATGATGGTGGTTGTCCATGACTAATCGATTAATTTTTTCATTATTATCATCAATAGTTTTCTGCCACTGCAGTAAAACTTCTCTCACTCCTGTCTCACACTTTTTCTGTTGCTCTGTTTTTGTCTCTTAGATAATTTTTGCAGATGAGTGCACAGAAGCGGAGGGCAGACACTGGCACATGAAACATTTCTGCTGTTTTGAGTGTGAAACGGTTCTGGGTGGCCAGCGTTACATCATGAAAGAGGGCCGTCCATACTGTTGCACCTGCTTTGAGTCACTGTATGCAGAATACTGTGACTCCTGTGGAGAACACATTGGTAAGAGCCCATCAGTCAGATTCAGTGCCTCCCTGCCTTCCATTTGCTCAATCTCTGTTGGAAATAAATCATCTTAAACCAGCCTAAGCTGGTTTCCTGGTCTCCAAACCTGGTCAAGCTGATTTGTATTGGCTAGATATAGAGGGGTTTGGTCTGTTTGGGCCAGCAAACTATATTAGGTTGTTTTTAAGCAGGGATGCTAGTCTACTTATCCCAGAAGGGCAACAATTCCTCAGCTTTCCTTCAGAAATTGCACTGCTGCAACTGCCAAGGGACGACCTGCCTTTTGTTAATAACAGATATTAGTAAAATATATTAAGCAATAATACAAAACATTTCCGAAGAGCCGCAACAAGTTTATTGAGTTTAGCCATAGAATTTGGCTTTCACTTTGAGCTGAGTTTTGGCAGCTTGTTTCATAGAAATTCAAATCTTGAATTTCTTTCCACACAGGACCACAGAAAGTAATTTTGTGAAACTGATTATAAACAGGAACCATTAGTGAAGGTTTCGAAAACAGATGTTGTCCATTAGGGCCTTTTTAAAAGAGCTGTGATTCAGATATAATGTATTTCTTCAGTATGTGGCATGCTGTATAATCAGTTTTCTGTAAACAATCTACACCTCATGGGAAGGAGGCAATTTTACTCTATCTTTGTTCCGTGTATGTTCACTCGCATTAATCCTGCTATAAAGTTAAAGTTGCTCATGGAAAATTATTGTAATTTACAAACTCTTCACCATTGTATAATATATCCATTAGTGTGGATTGTAAACTCTTCACAGAATACAAAAACGTTAAGTGCTATGTAATCTTTTTTTAACACTTTTAACACCATGCCTAAAAGATTATTCTCTTGTGCTTTTGCTGTAAAACAATGTTACACGGGAAAGTATTGCACTCATAAACCAAAGTATGTACATATGACCTGTGTGTAATACAAGTCCTCTGATTGCATTTTATTCCAGGTATTGACCAAGGCCAGATGACATATGACGGCCAACACTGGCATGCCACTGAAGTCTGTTTTAGCTGTGCCCGCTGTAAGAAGTCTCTGCTCGGCCGCCCCTTTCTACCTAAGCAGGGTCAGATCTTCTGCTCTCGGGTGTGTAGCATCGGTGATGACCAAAACAGCTCTGATTTATCAGATTCTGCTTTCCAGAGCGCTCGTTCCCATGAGGCTCGGCACAGCAGCTCCAAATCCAACAAGAGCACCAATAACAGTGGTTCTGGAGTGGAAAGGGGCCAGGGGAGGAATGGTTCTGCAGGGTGTTACTCTGCTGACGTTGACCCACTTTCCCTTCAAATGGATTTGCTTAGTCTTTCCAGTCAAACGACCAGTCTGACTCGAGAACCTCCATCCTGGAAGACACATTCAGAGAAGTATGGGTATGCGAGCCATAATGAACACTCTTCAAAACCTCTTCATTTACTCAGTCAATGCAACATCCGGACTTCTTATCCTGCAAATCTATCCCCTGGTCACCCATCAGATCCCTGGCCTAAGGAATCGAGGAGACCTCCCATTTCTGCTCTAAAAGGACAGTCTTTGAATGAGAACTGGTTCCAGCCGGGACCAGAGGACTATTACCCACCGAAAATGAGGACACAGGCTAGCTTTAATGAAGTTCCACAGAACAGCTTCATGGATAAGCGGTCCATAAGCTTGCATGTATTTCAGAGGGAGAAAGATAAGGAAGTTGGGCCACAGATGGGCCGCAGCAGGAACCCCATCAGTGCACTTGGCTTTAGCGAGCAGCTCACACCATTGGAGCAAACTCCACATGGCTCAATGGTGTCATTGGCTCTATCTAATGCTACAGGTACTTTGCATTCTATTTATTCTAGAAACTAGAGTTCGACTAAGTGGATTTTGCTGAAATGAAAACTAAGCTGGTGGAAATGGCCAAGAAACCGATTTTTATGTCACCTGTTATAAAAACTATTTGCAACTACTTTATCGATTTTGCAGATAACCAATTGTTAAGAAAAGCTACTATTGGTGCCAATATATCTCTATTGGGTTTCTGGGGGATTAAGCAGTGAAACTGTTGAAGCCCCATGAGATCAAAAGATTTGTGGCTGTGACGTAAATTAAAGGCTAATGGTTATTTAAAAAATAAAGAGAGAAACCCATCAGTGGACCTCAACCAAATTTCCTGTCTCAGTAGGATATAAAACAAGACCGGAAAGAATACTGGGGTCTTCACATGGTCTTTAACAGATCATCATTTAATAATGTTTTACAGTTCTATTTGTCCAGCTCTTTAATATATTTCCAACTTATTTTATGGTCTGGTAATGATGTAATAGAGTATTACAGCTATCTTACATGTGTTTCTTGTCTGCAGGCACCTCTGCAGATGACGGCAGTAAACGGCAGGAGCACTTGTCTCGCTTCTCAATGCCAGATTTGAGCAAAGATTCTGGCATGAATGTGTCTGAAAAGAGTAATATGGGCACACTTAACTCTTCTGTACAGTTCCACAGCTCAGAATCTCTCCGCAGCCTGAACTCCGCACAGCCCTACCAGGAGCTCGAGGCCCCGGTGCAAGTCAAATTCTCTGGGCAATACCCCTGTGAACTTCCTGGAATTAATGCTTTGCCACCTGGATTTGCCTACCAGGAGGAGGATCAAGCAAGCTTGGTGAGCAATGCCAACAATGCTCGGCTACCACCCATGAGCGAACGGAATCGCCACCGCTGCGTCGACCAGGAAGAGCCCCGCCGAAGACACCACCATCGCCGCTCTCACCGTTCCAGACGTTCACGTTCAGAAAACGCACTTAACCTTGCTGCTGAGCACCGTCCAGCCCGAAAGCATTCTCAGCTTCATGTTCGTGAGGATTACGACCAGTTTCCTCCTCCTCGTGGGCCACGGGACACACACTGTGGTGCAAGTGGCAGGTTGAGGCAGCAGCCTTTCAGACCTTGCCCTCGGACAACCTCTGACCTGACACTTCAAAACCCCGCCCCACACCGACATCAGAGCCTTTATTCGTGGGACCATGATGACGATTGGTGCTCTACATGTTCCTCATCTTCTGAGTCAGAGGATGAAGGTTATTTCCTGGGTGAACCCATTCCCAGACCGGTACAGCTGAGGTATATGACCAGCGAAGAGTTACTACGTAAATACTCTTCAGGACCAGGTGCATCTAATCAGTTTGGGAGCCGTGGACAATTACATGCACGCAAACGTAGGAAAAGCAAAAACTGCATTATCTCCTAAAAGTTACACCTGCTGCACCCTGCACAGTCTTGCACAACAAGATTTTGTTCGTCCTTAGACCTTAGTCAGGGTAGATGGCATTTTTAATTTGATGTTTATTTGACATTTCTTGATGCCATTTGTGTCAAATTAAAGGTGCACTTGTTAAATGTTTTTCACATTACTTAACTTTTAAACTAGTAGAATAATATTTTTACAAAAGTTCAAAATCATGTACATTAGAGGTCGACCGAAAGTGGATTTTGCTGATGCCAATAATTTGTGGAAAAGACAGATAACTGATTAATCGGACGATAGTTTTTAAAACAGATTTATAGAATGTTACAAAAAAAACAACTTTTATTAGCATTTCCAACTACGATGGCCACGGAGTCTACAAGAGTCCAAAATGAATACAATCCCAGATGCAGTTTCTTGTGCAACCAAAATCCCAGTGATATTCAGAAAAAAAAAATTACACATGACTATGAACAAGCCCAAAATACACTTGCTTATTTCGGGACTCTTATTTTAAAATGACAGAGACATGGCTCCATTACGATGCTCTATATTTAAGTATTTTAATTGAGCTTTTTAACCAAATTCAGCTTTAAGCCTAATTATTAATCAGATTAATGATTTGTGTGTGCGTGCGCGCACATTCTTTATTATAATTTTTCACATTTAGAATAATAGTAAAGTCATCAAAACAATGGAATAACATAAATGGAACAATGGGAATTATGTTGTGACTGAAGATGCTAAAATATTAAACACTGTTTCAAATTATTTTGGATTTTGTTTAAAGTGTTCACCCATTTCCTAGAATTTGCCTCTTGACATTTTCTCAACCAACTTCTTGAGGTATCACCCTGGGATGATTTTAAACCGTATTGAAGCAGTTCTCATCTATATTGGGCTTCTTTTCTTTATTATTTTTTACAAGTCATCAATTTAAAAACTTTTTTTTAATTAAATTTTAGTTTTATAATTAAATGAATATGGTGGTACATTTATATTTTGTCAAACTAATTTCAAGCATTTGAGCATACACCTTCAGATCAAAAGATTTTTAAGATCATGAGAAACATTTCAGTCAAGTGTTTCAAAACTTTTGTGTGTGTATATTAGGGCTGTCGATTTAACGTGTTAATTCAGTGCGATTTAATTTTACAAAAAATTATTTCTAATTCTATATTTATCTTGACACCGTGACCTAAACATTTGATGTTTTATCGCACCCGAGACTTCTGACGTAGGTGTAAATTCATGTAACACATGCCAATGATTGACTTATGATCAATAATATGGTAGTAAACAATACATTGTATTCTAAAGCTGTTTTTTGTATTGCCTTATCAATGATGAACTCAAGAATGCATTATAATTATCTGAATATTTTATATATCAAATTTTTAAAGATAACCATGTATAATTATATATTGATATAAATATGTATAATCATTATATATTGAGTTATTGTTATATGAGTGGCTTTCTCAGCAAATATTTGTAGATGTGATTTTAATTAATCGGGACACCATGTAATTAATTTGATTAAAAATTTGTATCGATTGACAGCCCTAATATATATGTGTATACATATATACACAGCACTGTTCTTTGTGGGGGACATGACATCTGTTGCAGGGCTCCCTGTTCTTTTGTTCTAATCTTTTCTATTTGCAAAATTAAAGTTTGGGAGTCTAACATGTATATTTCCTATTGACACACTAAAGCTGAATATATAAATAACTATCTTAAGAGAAATGCTTTTGTGAAACATCTTATGTGCTTAAGACTTTTGCCACAGTACTGTGTGTGTGTGTGTGTGTGTATATATTTCACCAGGTGAAGTTTATTATTATTCAAAACATATTAATTTTAGATGCTATGTATGTGCTGACGGGGCATGTTTCCATATAGTCAAATATTTTTCATGCCCTCGCTTCTATTTAAAACACCTGCTTTTCTAATGAAAATAACCAAATTTGCATTCATGTAAGGAAAAAAATCTGGATGAATATTGTTGGTCAATGATTTTTATTGAATCTCTAGTTGCCGCTGTCATACTGTAGAACCAAGTTGTTCTAATTGTAGAATCCTCCAGTGCCGCCCATAGAGGAACAGGGAGAAATAAAATAAAAAAACTTGGCACAGATTTTTGCCGATAACCGATTCCAAAAAACTACTTTCGGCACAGATTAATTAGTAAAACCGATATATCAGTCTACCGCTAATGTACATTTTCATGATATGAAGACACTATTCGTATCAGAGAAAAGGCTGCTTCATTCTACATATAGTGCTGGGTGTACATTCATGAGCCCTACCATGTTAAGATCATGTGACCAGCTAAATAACCCCTGTAATCGGATGCTTTCACTTGTAGAATATATTAATGGCTGACTGCAAATGGTGCATTTATAGAATGGCATCGATAAATGAACTTCTGTTTTTGCATTTTGCTGCATCTACACTACTAGGTGACCGTGCAAAATGAACAAAGTTTACTGAGTGCACAGTTAAATAAGCCGTATACCCTGACTAAGGTCCATTACAAATAACTGTTGAAAGGTTTTTCAGTGTTGTGAGACTTCCAGTGAATAATGCCTAGTAATTTAATTTCACACCTCAAATGAATTGTATACGCTTGTTTTCCCATTTGATGTTTTCAAATTCTGGATGTTAAATTTATTTCATTAACATTTTTTTTTATTCACCTTTTCTTTGCAGCACTGTTGCCACACTTGTTACAGCTAATGTGCAATTGTTCGTTATGTAAAACATTCAGGCACAGTGCCTTTTTTTCTGAAAAGTTCTGAAAGTTTACTACTTTGGGCTGAAAAGCCCATTTTAGTCAGTAATGTGATGTGTATATATGCAATCGAATGAAGAAAATTCACTAAGTTAAGGATGTAATATAAATTCTGTAAATGACGTATGACATATTTTTATATTTGGTATTAATAGAATCATTTATGTACTAATCATAATGTAGAGATCATAGTAATGGCATGCACATTAATTTGCTGATTTTTGTCCTGTATTGGAAATTAAAGTATTTCTGTGAGAGATTTGATTGACAGCTCTTGGTTCCTCATCAGAGCTTTCGGTGATCTTCGATAAGACACAAACATGTTCAGCATCTGCTCAATGCCAAATGTCTGGTTTTGGTTTTACTGATACCAAAAAGCACATAAAGGCAGCATAAAAGTAATCCATTGGACTTCAGTGGTTTAATCCATGGCTTCAGAAGCTATATGATAGATGTGGGTCCACAGAGGACATTTAGGTTAAGAATTAAATAGGTTTGACTAAATGACAGAATTTTCATTTTTGGGCTGGGCTATTCTTAGTTACAGGGTTCCCATGGTCATGGAAGACCTGGAAATATCAGGGAATCTACAAAATGGAGACTAATATAAGGCCTCGTGGAAATTCATGGCAATTTCTATATTAAAATAAACGTAAAAAACAATCTAGTTCTGCTCTAAAATGCTTGTATAGAGTCAAACTTGTTAAGCAAGCCATAGTGATGTCAGATGTCAGCAAACCCTTTGAGTTGGTTCTTTATAGTGAATTGGCCAAGCTGGGCCACATATTGTTTGAAAGATTTATCAAATTGATCTGAATTTGAAATTAAAAAATCTGTATCCAGCAATCATGAATGGGCAGGTCATGGAAAGCCATTGGTCAAAAAGTGTCAGACATTAAGAACATTTAAAAACATTTGTGTCATTATCAATTTCACAAGCTATAAGGAAATTTAAAGGAAATGCCTATGTATATCTGGACTGTGTATCCGTACGTTCCAGTCCATAATGGCAAAGTGGAGCAGAAACATACAGCTATCATATTACACCTAGAACCCGAATGCTACTTTAACTGCTCACTAATACATATGTGGTTTTCATATATGTATAAGCCATTACCACACTCCCATGTGCTCAAAGTCTGAAAACTTTATCTGAACTGTAGACTTGTTTAAAAGTGTCAAAGTTCTAATGCCCCTGACAGACCCGAAACATTAGAGGATTTGCGCTACTGTCTGAGGAATGTGTGTCCTCATATGTACTTGGTGGTCAGAAGAGTCATGGAGCAAGAGCTTGAGTTGGCAGTGTTATGGTAGGACCAGCTGCATAAACATGTGATCTACATTAGAGCTTTGGCCAGGTGATGGGGAGGAATTATTCCTGTATTTCTATCCCTCTTTATATAGCTCCCTCTCAGTTTTCTCTCCTTTACCTCAGATCATGACAACTTTGCAGACTTTTCAGCAGAAGAAGGGTTGTCTATTGATACAAAATGAATAAAGTAAATGCTTATTTAATCTTTGTTAGAACTTGTGATTGAAGGCCAGCACAAAAAGCTTTTTTGTATATCAGGCTACAAACGAAAAGTTAATACTGTCATAGACCGCATAGTTGATTTCAACAGTGCAGTGAATGTGCAGAGAAAGGACCATTTATTTCTCATTGCTAACTTCTGCTCTGTTGATCAAGACATATTGCCTCTTCAGCGCATAAAACACATTTCTGTTTGCTGGTCATTTAGTCACACTTTTCCAAGTATGTATTTCTCTGGATCTAGCAGAAAGGGCTACTTCTACAGTGTATTTTGAAAGTAAAGCAAAATGACTTAAAAATCCCACAGACTGCATAATTCAGTGTTGCAAAACGCAATAATAGCTCCTAGGGGACCACTGAGGTCTGAAACTGTAGACAAAGCAAAACCATTAAAGTGTGAGACACTTCAAGTGTGACTTATGAAAATTCTGAAACTTGGCTTTGCTGTTAAGGGCAGTGGCGTATGTCTGCTTTTCCCTGAAGATTTCAGATAATTTGCTAAATGAAAATATGTGCAATGACATATGGCCACCAATCTTCCTGCTTTCCTCTTGGCTGAAATGATCATGAGATTATGTGGCAGAGGTGGCTCAGATAAGCACAAGCTCACAAAAATGCTCCTGTCTGTGCTTATTTAGAAACATTTAGGTTACAAAGTCTTGTGACTTGGTCTCTTATGAGTTATTTGACCAAATATTTAAATTGTAATTTACGAACCCTCATGTTTTTTAAACTAGGACTGGGTCGTATGGCTGCAAAAATCTCTCTCACACACACACACGCATATATATATATATATATATATATATATATATATATATATATATATATATATATATATATATATATATATATATATATATATATATATATATATATATATATATATATATATATATATATACATACATATATATATATATATATATACATATACATACATATACGGTATTCACAGCGCTTCAATTTTTCCACATTTTGTTATGTTTCAGCCTTATTCCAAAATGTATTAAATTCATAATTTTCCTCAAAATTCACAAACAATACCCCATAATGACAACGTGAAAGAAGTTTGTTTGAAATATTTGCAAATTTATAAAAATTTAAAAAAAATCACATGTACATAAGTATTCACAGCCTCAGGTGCATCCTGTTTCCATTGATCATCCTTGAGATGTTTCTACAACTTGATTGGAGTCCACCTGTGGTAAATTCAGTTGATTGGACATGATTTGGAAAGGCACACACCTGTCTATATAAGGTCCCACAGTTAACAGTTCATCTCAGAGCACAAACCAAGCCATGAAGTCCAAGGAATTGTCTGTAGACCTCCGAGACAGGATTGTATCGAGGCATAGATCTGGGGAAGGGTACAGAAAAATGTCTGTAGCATTGAAGGTCCCAATGAGCACAGTGGCCTCCATCATCCGTAAATGGAAGAAGTTTGGAACCACCAGGACTCTTTCTAGAGCTGGCTGCCCGGCCAAACAAAGCGATCGGGGGAGAAGGGCCTTAGTCAGGGAGGTGACCAAGAACCCGATGGTCACTCTGACAGAGCTCCAGCATTTCTCTGTGGAGAGAGGAGAACCTTCCAGAAGAACAACCATCTCTGCAGCACTCCACCAATCAGGTCTGTATGGTAGAGTGGCCAGACGGAAGCCATTCCTCTGTAAAAGGTACATGACAGCCCGCCTGGATTTTGCCAAAATGTACCTGAAGGACTCTGTCCATGAGAAACAAAATTCTCTGGTCCGATGAAACAAAGATTGAACTCTTTGGTCTGAATGGAAAGCGTCATGTCTGGAGGAAACCAGGCACCACTCATCACCTGGCCAATACCATCCCTACAGTGAAGCATGGTGGTGGCAGCATCATGCTGTGGGGATGTTTTTCAGCAGCAGGAACTGGGAGACTATGAAACTGGAATTGTGATTTATAGTCAATTGAAAGTGAAACAATCTGTCTGTAAGCAACTGTTGGAGAAATTACTCATGTCATGCACAAAGTAGGTGTCCTAAATGACTTGCCAAAATTATAGTTTGCTAATATTAAATCTGTGAAGTGGTTATAAAATTGGATTTAATGACTTCAACCTAAGTGTATGCAAACTTTGGACTTTGGCTGTTTGGTTCAATTTCCTCTAATAAAAAGAAACACAATGCAATTTCAGAACAAAAACACAATTATATATATATATACACAGTTAATGTAGCCAAGTGTTTTTAAAATGTTTAATGCATAAAATAAAAATCAAATGTGTTAATCTGCAGCACTTTGCTTTCACAACGCACGCAAGCTACTCTGAGTGTGCTTAAAAGAGAGTATCATGATTCCCACACGCACACAGAACAGCATGTCACCTTTACACAGACCATGTATTCATTGAATTTTGCAGTTTAATAATCTTATATGACAATACTGAGATGTTGGTTATTTTATAATTTTGCATCCCCAAAAGATTGAGAAATGAGTCTAACAATGCACTCTTTAGGAAACGTAGTGGCCACAAAAGGAACCTTTTATCATTCACAAAATTGCTTATTTTATGACCAGAAAAATCATTGCAATATTATCGTGAATCTTCAATATATCGCTCTGCCCTATTACACAAAAGGAGATTTTTAAAAGAAAGGATTTGGAACAGCATGATGGTGAGTAAATTATGACTTTTTTTCCCTTTTTTTTTTTTTTTTTTTGGTGAACTTTCCCTTTAATACTAACTTACACCTACAGAAAGATGGGCTGTTTCTTCATTTGTAAGATGAGTCATGACATCTTTTCTTCCACAAATAATAATAATAATATTTTTAACTATTTACTTCGGCATTTAAATAATTGATCAATTATATATGTATATGTGTAAGTCTGTGAATATATGGTTTAACTATATGCTTTTAGTGGAATTATTTCAGAGGTAACTGTTGTATAAATCACTTGCAGTGATAAGTGACAAACATTGCATTCATTATTTGTTGATTTCAGAGAGCCAACTGCTGTTGTTCCAAATTTAAAATTATCTTTCATCTAGAGCTATTATGACGCTAATTTACTGTATCTAAGGAGCTTTGAAGATTTGCACTAAGTTTGATTTATATTGAAACCGCTATTTATTTTTTTTAAACTTTCAGAAGACTTCTTTGTGTGTTATGTGTGTCAAAGCAATTTACTTTGAAAGTCGTACAGAATCAAATTGAAATATTCAAGGATGAGCACAAAAAAAAAAAAAAAAAAAAAAAAAATAAGAAAGGCAAAAAGCATCAAACAACTTAAACGTTTAAGTTCATCTACACACATTTCAAATATGTAATTTGTTTTCTTAATGGAAAAAAGTGTATGAATAGCTATTTTAAACCTGATTTTTTTGCTTTATAACTTTGCTTACTGTTGTTTTGTCAAGTACCTTTTGGTTTCCCTTTGTGTAACTAACATGATGTAATATAGAACGCAAGGGTCATGGACAGGTCATCAAATTATTCCACATAGTCTGCACGCAGACGATTTGTTAACTAGAGTCATGTCACTTCTATGTCTTGAGGTGCACAGAGACTCTTTCAGGTGGTAAGAGCCACTATTTGATGCTTATGCAAAAAAGTGCACTGAATAACTGCTAACAGCGATTAGCCTAAAATAGCCAGATTAAGTAGTTTGCAAGTGTTTACAACGCTTCAGTGTTAGTAGACAACATAGCTAATTCCCATGCTGCTCAATAAGATGCATGCCTAGAGTGAACACTCCCTAAAACTGGCCCACATCATGTGTGTTCAATTAAGTGGAGGGAGGCTGACCAAAGCGTTTTTTTTTTTTTTAAGAGTTTTCTCCTGTAGTGGTTGGGTTTGGTTTGCAGAATGGCTGGTCGCAGATCAGTAGGTATTATCTATTTCCTTATATAAAGTTTAAAATGAATTATTTATTCAGATAGTAAGAGAATAAGTGAAGCTCATCAATCTGCATAATTTCCATTTTATGCACTGAAGAGATCATTCCCCATGTCACTTGCTGGATGATACTCAAATGCTAAATATACTGTATGTGGCACCAAACCAATTGAGGGCATTGTAATTTCCGTCAACATTCTTTCATCATGCCACAATACAAATCCAAGAGCAGTCATGCATGTAGCACATTTAAAATAATGGCAATTTATTTATAATTCTTTTTATTTCCAAAAACAATGATCCATAACAACACAGCATTATCTACACTCACTTTATTAGGAACACTTTGGTCTTCTGCTGTTGTAGCCCATCCTCCTCAAGGTTCGACATGCTGTGCATTCTGAAATGCTATTCTGCTTAATACAATTGTACAGAGTGGTTATCTGAGATACCGTAGCCATTCTGTCTGCTCAGTTCTGCATTGAACACTCTCACCAACAAGGCATTTCCGTTCCACTCACTGAATGTTTTTTGTTTTGGGCACCATTCTGAGTAAACTCTTGAGACTGTTGTGCGTGAAAATCCCAGGAGATCAGCTGATCCAGAAATACTCAAACTAACCTGTGTGGCACCAACAATCATGCCATAGTCAAAATCAATGAGATCACATTTTTCCCCATTCTGATGGCTGATGTGAACATTAACTAAAGCTCCTGCCATGCATCTGCATGGGTTTTATGCATTGCACTGCTGCCACACAATTGGCCAAGTGGTCAGTGAGTGTATATACAGTATAGAATGAATCCAATTCAATCCATTCTGCTCTGTTTGTTTACATTCAGAAATATCCATACAGCAACCTGTTGAAAACACTCAAATCCATTACAATGAATAGCATGTCTAAATTGTGATGCCTCCACAGTTAAATGGAGCTATTCAGAGATCATATCCATCAGATCAAGGTCTCAAGACTATTTTTCATTCATTGATAATTTCTCACTCTCTCACTGGAGATAATCCTGCAGTGCCAAAAGGCCCCATGCTTTCCAGCTGTTGTCCCAGTCACTCTGCATTAATTACCTTGCTGAAGAATGCCCATCTGTGCATTTACACACATACAAACATATCATACCTACTAACAATCAATCAGAGCATGTTTGCTTGTTCTTTCCAGACCCTTTTATGGTACAGAATAGACCATCCATATGCAGTGGGGAGCAAAAGTGGATATCTTTCGATTTTGCACTTCTGTAATTTAATACAAAATTTTGTATTAACAAAATATATTCTCAGAATAACAATCTGAGTTAAAGGTTGAACAAACTACATGAATTTTTAGAATCTTTGTCATTAAATTTGCTTTAATGACTGCATGCAATTAAGCTAAGACTCCATAAATTATTCAAACCTGAAGATTGCAGCATAATTTGAGAATGTTCTAAGAAGCATCTTGTGTGCACCTTTGTCACTGTTTTTGCACCACACTGTAAACCACAACTTAATTGTGTCTTTCTAAAACCTTCTTCATTCAGAATAGTATTTTGCCACTCCAGCTTTCTGCAATTCAATGCTCTTGATGTGGCACATATAAATCATTTTGAAGTGGGAGTTTTAAAAGGTGCATGTCGGCATAGAGCATTAGTGTATTGTGAGTTCAGACTTCATGTCATGAAGGACATTCATTTTGTGCATTGACCTTGCAATGTCAAAGTACATCTACTTGCACACTCACATTCATTCACAAGACTAATGACCGGTTTCAGTCATGCAATTGACAGGACGCCAACTGAACATTAATAACGAGCTGCAGGAATGTTAATGAAGCAAATTATATTACGGTTGTCTGACCGTCTCCTAACAGTCCATTCCATTGTTCCATTTGCCTTTGTGGACTTGCAGTGATATGACTGGAGAACAAATTGCCCCATGCTTCTCAGTGCCAAATGCTGTGTCAGTATGCAGGTCAGCTATTATTAGTCTGTTCAGCCCTTATTGCATTTTACGCTTGCAGAATAATCCACCACTTAAAAACCCAAGGACATCTAGAATGAACTAAATCAATATACTCACCAATCTGTTTGAAGTATCTATTGTATAACCGAGAGGACTTCTGTCACATTATAGTTAACCTAAATTTATGGTGGTAATTAATAAGATTCATGTTCGTGTGTTTTTATGAGATTCGACAGTGGCATTGTGATTGAGCAATGACTACTAAGTGGTTTTCATATTAACTTTTGGGCTAATAAATAGTCTTTGTTAGTAGTAGGTCTTAAAGAACACACTACGTTAGTTTTTTAAAAAGTTCATGTTGTACATCCATTTTATCCAAATACTGCTTAAGCAAACAAAAAACATAAGCAGATTCCCAGCCCAATGGACAACCCTAAGAACAGCACACAGCTGAGATCTGCTGAAATATATAGCGGAGTGGCCTATATTTCAACCACTCCAAAGAATGTGGAAAAACTAGTAGTAGATTTTCCGGTAAGTTTGTCAAAATCAAAATATAGTTCAAAGATGTTGATTTACAGTTTACAAATCCCTTAGAATCAATACATTTTAAAGGGGTAGTTCACCCCAAAATGAAAATTTCATAATCATGTAAAAAGATTTTAGAAGACTATCTCAGCTCTTTAGGTCCATTCAATGCAAGTAAAAGGGTTCCAATATTTTGAAGCTCTAAAAGGACATGAAGGCAGCATTAAAGTAACTCCAGTGGTTTAATCCATATCTTCCTAACTGATATGATAAGTCTGGGTGAGAAACAGATAAAAATGTAAGTCCTATTTTACTATCAATCTCCACTTTCACTTTCACTTTTAAATTCTTCTTTTGTTTTTGGCGATTTTAATTCTTCATGCACATACTTAAATATTGATCTGTTTCTCACAGTCACCTATCATATCTATTCTGTAGACATGGATTTAACCACTGTAGTCTTATAAATTACTTTTATGTGCATTTTGGAGCTTCAAAATTTTGGAACCCACTTTGCATTGTGAGGACCTACAGAGCTGAAATATTCTTCTAAAAATCTTCATTTGTGCTTTGCAGAAGAAAGAATGTAGTACACTTCTGGGAAGGCATGAGAGTACATAAATTATGAGAGAATTTTAATTTTTTGGTGAACTATCCCTTTAAATACGTTTCACTCCAATACATTTAAACAAAAACATTTGTCAGGTACTTTAACGTTTGATATAAAAGCGTACGATTATCTTATTATACATATTTAATCACATATCTGCTCTCTTTGGTTGTTATTAAAAGCTGATCGCACTGCAGAGTGTGGAGTACTGCAGCTCTTGAGTGAATAAACAGCTCCACCCATTGGCCGATTGAAAATACTGTTCTATAATTTCAAAAATGCAAAATTTAGCCAAATATCCATGAATTGTTTTCAACTGGCAGTAGCTAGTAAGCATAGGACGTGCATTTTAAAATCTATAGTTTAATTTACCAATTAGCATAACTGAATGAGATTCAGCTCTTTTCCTGCTTGGTGTTGGACTCCACTGCAGCATGTCTCAGAGCGATGATGACTAAACTCAGCCGGTGCCAGCCAGACATCACTTCAGTCTATTATGATGGACTTCAGGGCATGAACTGATGCCAACTCCAATTATAAGACATGGGATACTTCATATGCCACTGCCTGAACCATGGATTTAGGATAGACCTCACAGAAATTACCAGCTGGTTGAACCGCGATGAACCTCAATGATCTCTGCCTGCATCACCTTGGTCTAATGATTGACTACACTCTTAAAATGGAATACATAGACTATGAATTAATTGCCAATAAAAGCCTTCATCAGCTAACTAACAAAGGACAATGCATCTACGTATGTGAACTTCAAAGACATTAGTCATTAATCTTACAGTTCTTACAAAACTCTTTATACACATAAACACTGACTCTTAACACTTAGTTTAATAATTATAAACCATGACTTGCACTGCATATAAATAACTAATATTAGCATTATATTCATGCTGTTTAGCCAGAGGGGAAGTGGCCCCCGACAGTGGGCCTAATTTCTCCCAAGGTTATTTTTCTCCATTAACAAGCATCTCATTGAGTGTTGTATTCTTTGCCACAGTCGCCTTCGGCTTGCTCACTGGGGTTCTAAATACTAGTATTATTTAATTATTGATTTATATACATGATTAACAATAATGTTTAATCAAACTACACAATGATGACTTCAAGACTTTATAGATATTACAGTTTAATTTTATTTTAATGCATGATGTTCTCTAAAGCGGCTTTGAAATATTGTGTGTTGTGAAATGCGCTATACAAATAAAAATGACATGCCTTGACTTTGTACATATGAACTTTTATTCCAGCCCGTGCCTACATTGCTAGCCAAAAATGGGTCATTCCCATTAGGGAATATGCTATGCACATAAAGTTGTTCCTCCATACACAGAGTGTGTAGGGAATGTCCATAATCACTGATATAGTTGGTAAAATTAATCATACAGTTAATCCTGTGAAACAGCTGAGTTGTGATAAAGCATTTAGTTATTGTCATAGCGATGTCAATCATTATTCATCTATTAAGTGCACACAGTATGTATTAAACTGCTAATGAGGCTGGGAAGCCCCATACTGCCTGTGAGGCACTGATAAGAAAGAAATTCCCTGAGCAGAACATTAAAGGAGTTCCACAGACCCAAAGACACTGCACAATAATGGCTAGGCTGATTCAGTAGGGGTTAACCCCACTTACTGGAAACTATCTGTGCTTTGATAAAAACAGAATGGGCAGAGCCATGCAGAGATTATAATGGTTGTTTGCTGAGCTAGAAAATAATTAACAAATAAGTTATTCCAGATACGAGCAAGAATAATGACAGACAGTGCATCATTTATTCATTTAGACTATGCTTTCTCTGAAAGAAAATGTTTTAACAAGAGTTGACAATAAACACTACAATTTATGAAGCCCAAAAAGTCTCTCTTTCTTCTCATTTAATAATATAGGTCCAACGTAATAAATATTTAATGTCCGTTTTATATATTTATTTAGCTTATTACTATGTAATAAGCAGGATCATGTGCAGTTAGCCAGTTATTATCACAGCATGAACCCCTCCAAGATGGTACAAGATCTCTCCTGTTGACTGTACATTATTCCTTACATAAAAGATTGGCTAAGCAGTCTTTAATGTTTTTAATGAAATTGTTCCTTGCCAGTTTACGTCCACCCACTTTGATGTACCAAGGTATCCTGAACTTTCAGCTTTACAGCTTTTTCTCTAAGAATGTGGCATCTTCTTTGGTGGATCCACATGCTCTGATGTTCTTAAACTCTCTGGAAATCTCAAGGGGAGTTTTGCCTTTCGTTTCGGGAAGGATGAAGAAGACAGCACAGCTATTAGACAAATGCAGGAGAAGAGAACAAAGCTCAGAGACTTCAGAGCAGCCTGTTGGAACAGGAGAAACGTGGCCTTTTGTTTCAATGAGGCCCTGAGATCTGTAGTAGGCAGCTTATTAGGAGCACCTTAAAGGTGCACAGAAAGCCTGGTATTATACATTGTTCAAAAACCAGATATTAAGCCATATATTAACAAATCATTCTCTATTTTCATTTTGAAGTTCTGGATGAAATATAGGAGAAGGAAACTCAGATATCACACAATAGTCCAAATCACAAGCTTTAAAATATGACTGCAAAAGCCCCATATATGTATTTTTTAGGCCTACACATTGCTTTATATTTAAAAGTACACATTTGAAACAGTTTAGTTATCTAAACACAACAGATTCCAGGTCTGAATACAATAGCAAAATAAAAAATAAAATGTGTGTATATATATATATATATATATATATATATACACACATTTATATATATATATATATATATATATATATATATATATATATATATATATATATATATATATATATATATATATATATATATATATCGGGCTTACTGTAAGGAAGGGAAAGATTAATCTAAGCATGGCGAACCCTAACCAGCGCAGGATACCAGTAAACGCAAATGCAGCTGGATGATATGATTGGATGAAGGTCTCATTTGTAAGTAACGGGGCTATTCCAGTACATTTACTATATTTAATGATTAATTATATTTCTAAAAGTTATTTACACTGGCTAATTAGCATTTAATCACTTAATATGCGATGCATATTAACAGCTTACCTGGGCCTCCCCCATAGAAAATGGCAAATAGGAAAAGTAGGACAACTGTGCTGTATGGGATCACAAAACTATAGTCCTGAAAATAAAACAGAGATAAAATGACAAAGGTCTGTTCTGTGATTGCTTTTGGCTGTGAAGTGATGGAGACTCACCTTGAGGTGCAACATGACAGTGATTAATGCCATGATGGCTGACATGCTCCCAAAACCTCTCCACAACAAAGTCCTCCTTCCGACACTATCAATGAACAGGCCCTAAATACACAAACAAAAATACTGTTTAAAAATAGTATGTGCATTTTTAGCTTAAAAATACTTCTAGGACAACTCCACACTCACTGAGCATTTTATAAGGAACACTATGGTCCTAATAAAGTGTCAAATGTGCTGTTGTAGCCCATTCGCCTCAAGGTTCGAGTTATTGTAGCCTTTCTGTCAGCTCCAACCAGTCTAGCCATTCTCCATTGACCTCTCTCATAAACAAGGTGTCTCGGTCAGTTGTTTTTGATTTTTCGCAGCATTCTGACATCTCTGTTCCCAGGAGATCAGCAGTTACAGAAATACTCAAACCAGCCCGTCTGGCACCAACAATCATGCCATGGTCAAAATCACTGAGATCAAAAAATTTTCCCCATTCTGATGGTTGATGTGAACATTACCTGACGCTCCTGACCTATATCTACATAATTGTATGCATTGCACTGCTGCCACACGATTGGCTAATTAGATAACCGTATGAATAAGTAGGTTTACAGGTGTTCCTCATAAAGTGCTCAGTGAGTGTAAGTCATTCAAAGTTTAATTTTATGAGATATGTAAACGTAGAGGCTCTGTGGGAATACCAAAATATTGCTCTGTTTGTTTGAGCATCCCAACCAGCCCGACATAGCAACATTGACTATATCTGTTAGTCTGATCAGTAGCTGACAGGAAGATTGTTTGAGAAACCTGTTTGAAACAGTTATTTTACAGCATTGTTTGACTATACCTAATTGCACTGAAATTACACCCTTCAACTTAATACGAATGTGTTTTATTTTAATCTGAATGCATTCATATACAGAATCATAATTACATGGCTTGATTGACTCTCACCTACGTTTCCACCCAACCCTGAGCAAAAGAAAACAGTTCAGCCAATAAAATGAACCTATTATATTTTGTTCTATTCATCTGGGTTAAATGTGAACACATTACAGTTAACACATTACAGGCATTTCATTGAATGTTGTCATGTAATCTATAAAACATTTATAGAAGATGTCTAATGAAACACCTGATGCAAGCCCAAATAAGAAGCGTGGCAGAAGGATTATTTCAAATGAGTTTGCAGGTTTGCTAATGTACATGATTACTGTGGACACAACTCCTAACACACAGTTCCAGAGTATGGCTCAATTTCTGAGAAGAAGAGCACAGAAATTGACATCTGTATTTGTTACATCTGACCATTTTCCCTATAGGATATTACGAGGGTCTTATAATCTTACAATTTTTTCATTCAAGACCAGACAGACACCATAAATGGTGGAAAAGAAAGCAAAAAATTGAGAATTGAGAAAAGAGATTTATGGGAGACCTTCCCACGTGACTAGTTACACATCTGACAGTAATAGAGCAAATAAGTCCTCCTAAAGCATATAGAACCACCACAGCAGACCAGAAAGATGACTGTTTCATCTGCCAGAACTTCCTCATAGTGATATGTTCAGCTACTTTTAATAAAGCTCTGAATGTATTGGCGACAAGCAGATGTACAGATTTTTAGGACAAACCAGTGAATGATAATTGTTTTTCCAATCCATGCAAGTCAGATTATTGTAAATACAAAATTTAATTGGCAATAAATTGAAATCATCTGGCACCATCATGCCAAGGTTCAAATAACTGAGATCACATTTTTTCACATTCTGATGGTTGATGTGATCATTAACTGAAGCTCCTGACCTGTATCTGCAGGATTTTATGCACTGCTGCCACTTGAATGCGTAATTAGATAATTGCATGGATGATTGTTGGTGCCAGACGGGTTGGTTTAAGTATTTCTGTAATTGCTGGTCTCCTGGGATTTTCGTGCACAACAATCTCTAGAATTTACTCAGAATGGTTCCAGAAACAAAAAACATCCATTGAGCGGCAGTTCTGTGGACAGAAATGCCATGTTGATGAGAGAGAGATCAGCCTAGAATGGCCAGACTGGTTCAAACTGATAAAGTCTACGGTAACTCGGATAACCGCTCTGTACAATTCTGGAGTTGTATGGATTACTTTTATGCTGACTTTATCACCTTTTTGTAGCTTTTGGAGTCCTAGTCACCATTCACTTGCCTTGTATGGGGCTACAGAGCTGAGCTTTTCTTCTAAAAATCTTCGATTATGTTCTGCAGAAGAAAAAAATTCATACACATCTGGGATGGCATGAGGGTGAGTAAATAAGAGAATTTCCCTTTTTTAGGTGAACTATCTCTTAATTTCCCCCCCAAAACTCTAAACAGCAACAAAAACAACCACAGTACTTCCCTTAAACCTGTTTGCCACTATGCACTGCAAAATATTCCTGAACCATGAGATCTTTGCGTGCAATGTTTAAAGTCGGATTTTGATTTTCCAAGTGTGGGGTAAAAGGCTCCCTTTTCGCTTTATTTTTATTATTAATTATCAATCAAAACAACCTTCTGTTATTATTTCTTTTCACACAAAATATGTTTCTCCATCAATATTCAATAAAATTAAATAAATTTTTCAATCTTACTACACTTTGTTAATAGAGAAAAAGCTAATTTTCCTTAAGGTGTGCCTTTAGCCCCACTGTATCCTAAATGATTCAGCAATGTATCCATCTTTGCCACTATCGTTATTTTGTTTACATGCTGAAATGTTGTTGATTCTGATAAAATAAAATAAATATAGTTTGATATTCAACACACTCTTATGTTTATCTGCATGTTGCATGTCCATGTATATGATTGGTGCAACTGAATGTTGATTTTTAATGAGATTAGTAGGTGCAATATATCAATAACCAAATGGGGGCAGCAGTATTTTTTTGACACGATTTTGACTTCGTAACCTCCGTTCTCCTTGCTTCTTTGTTTATAGCAGAAGGAAGTGAAGTCATAATTTTTTTTTTTTTTTTAGATTTCCCCCTAGTCATCGTTGCTTCCAGTTTAACACTATCACTCTCAGCCATAACATATATCATCTTCCTTCACTGGTTCTCTTTTTAACTTTGCGATTATGCCTTTGGAAAACCTGGAGGAAGAGGGTTTACCTAAAAACCCCAATCTGAGAATAGCTCAGCTGAAGTTTCTTCTGTCTCTGGATGATCACAAACACGACGTTAAAGTAAAGAGCGAGCTGATGGAGGCCATCAAACAGAACAGTGAGCACATTCACTTAGACATGCTGCCTATTTAATACTTATTTTGCTGGGTTTCTGTAGTATTGCAATATATTTTCAACCGTGTAATTGTGCTGCCCCTCTTTGTGTTACGTTAGCTGACAGGCTAAATCATGTAGCATACTAGCTTATTAGCTGCTAAAGTGCAGTTGGAGTGTAGATTTTGGATTGCTTCGGGTTTTATGGTATGTAATTTACTTTCCCCCTCTATTATAACGTGTTAGTTAATTTCCTATTGATAGAATGAGTCTAGAATGTACTTGTCATGATCTAAATCAGTTCATAATGCTCATTATGGATTTTCTTCTATCTAACAAAGCTACATATTCAACAAATCACCTCTTTAGGAAAGTGCTCCATTACATGTATTGGGTGTTATTTTAGCGAAACACCTCAAATGGGCAGTTTTGGGTTTCTCAAAGGGTAGGGTTGATAAACACTGAAACATGCTCATGTTCTCTTGGCCTGTTTTTTAGATATGGCACCATATTATGAAGCCCTGTGCAAAGAGCTGAAATGGCAGGGGGACATGGATCTGTTAAGTAAGATGAAGAAAGCCAACGAGGATGAACTGAAACGGCTGGATGATGTTTTGGAAGATGCTGAGAAGAACCTAGGAGAAAGTGAGATCAGGGATGCCATGATGGCCAAAGCTGAATACCTCATACGCATCGGTGACAAGGTGCGAATCATACCAAGAGTAGATGCTCGCGCAAACAGAAATAAATTGGGGTGTTTTTTTTTTCCCTTTTAAGTGATATATTATTTTGTGAATGGTAGCCGTAACAGAAACAAAACTTGTGGTTGTCAGTGAAAATAAAAAGCTAATAGAATGCAACAGTCTGGTTCCATAAGTAAAAATCCAATTCATTTATCCCATAGACGTAGGGGTGGATGATTTGACCAAAATCTTATTTCACATTATGAGTAATTCTGTATCACGATAACGATATACAGTAGTGGCCAAAAATATTGGAACCATTGGTAAATATGAGCAAAGAAGGCTGTGAAAAAAATCTGCATTGTTTATTATTTTGATCTTTCATTAAAAAAATTCACAAAAATGTAACATTTAATCGAAGTAAAACAATTGAAAGAGGGGAAATATCTCATTATTAAATACATATTTTTCTCCGAAACACATTGGCCACAATTATTGGCACCCCTAGAAATTCAATTTAAAAATTCATATTGTTTGTTTGTTAACATTTTTATTGATTCCACAAGACAGACAAACACAAAATAAATTATATACCTTAAACTACTCCTCCCGAACACCCCCCCGACACAAACAGGCACTATAGTAGTAACTTACAATTAAAAATATACTTTCAAAAAACAAGAATGCACATACACATCAAGCTAAATATTAAAAATTCCTCTCCACTGCCCCTCCCAGAGAACCCTTCAAAAAAGCCAAATATCCACCCCACTTACAATCAAACAAATCCCATTTTCCCAAACTCCTAAAAATAACCTCCTTAAATGCTGCCACCTCACCCATCTCCCCACACCACTTCGAAACGAGGGTTCCCCAGCCTTCTTCCACCCCCTTAGGACAGTTTGTTTACCAACCATAACTCTGGTTAGTACCCAACTTAAGTGAATTTCCCCAAAATTAATGACCACCCCATCACCTAACATGCAGAGTCTGGGGAAAAATGAAAATTGAGTGTCCAATATGTCTCACGCAAATCTCTGAAACCTCAACCAAAATACTTGGATCTTAACACATCCCCAAAAAACATGGGTTGTTTCCCCATCTTCTGATTGGCATAGCCAGTAAGTGGATGTGTCTTTAAGACCAAGCCTATACAATCTAGAGGGTGTCCAATAGAATCAATGCTAAATCTTAAATTGCATCAGACGCACCCTTGAATCTCTAGATGAAGACTTTGAGTTTTTTAGAATCCTAGCCCACACTCCCTCCTCCAATACCAAGTTTAAATCTTTATCCCATAATTTCTTGAGAGAAGCTCCGTCCCCCAGACTTTGAATTAAAAGGGAATAATATACTGATGCCTCATGACCTTTTCCAAATGCAGTAATCACCACTTCTAGAGTATCTGCCGCTTTTGAGGGCTGTATGTTACTCCCAAAAATTTTACAGAGCAGGTGATGCAGCTGTAAATACCTAAAGAACTGATATCTGGGAATCCTGAAATGTTGAACCATATTTTCAAAAGATCAACACTCCACTCTCATATAGGTCACAAAGTGTATTAACTTCCCTCACAATCCACTCTGACCAGCAGAAATGGGGCTTATTAATACATAATTTGGGTTCAGCCATATGCTCAAGGCAACATTTAAATAAATGTCTGAATTAAAAACTCTGGACACTTTTGACCATACGGTGTGCAAATGCAAGATAACAGGTGTGACTTAACTTCTCCAGTTAGTTTAATAGAAAGGCTTTCCAATGGCAAAATAGGGGCAAGAACATCCCGTTCAATAAAAAAAAAACAGAAATGGTCTCTCTCGGGTGGAAGAGACCAATAAGCCAAATTTCTGATACCGAATGCATAATAATAAAACAATATCTTGGGTAGGCCAAGCCCAACTTTGTCAATTGGCCTATGTGAATTATTGAAATGTAATCTGGAATGTTTACCATTCTAAATGAAGGACTTCACTATTCTATAAAATTTCTTGAAAGAAGAGAGGGGGAAATCTACAGGGAGAGACTGAAGCAGGTTGTTAAATATTGGAATACAATTCCTTTCAATAAACTTAACCTTCCCAATCCTAGATAAATTTAATAAAGCCCACCTGGCCACATCACTCAAACCATTTTATTAAGGGGGCAAAATTAACTCAATCACACAAATTTGCTGGGAATAAAATGCCCAAATATTTAATGCCCTGTTTGGGCCACTGGAAAGCACCAGGCTGAAAAGGGGGCAGTATGCTGTCAGAGCCAAAACTTTGGATTGACTATGTATCCTGAGAATTTAGAAAAGGAATTAAGAATTCTGTGAAGGCAAGGCATAGATCTAGTGGGGTTTGGAGACAAATAATAAAATATAATCTGCGTAAAGAAAAAGCCTATGCGCCATACTTTCCGCCACCACCCCTGGAAAATCGTCTTCCTATATTATCGCTACTACTAAATGTTCCAAAGCAAGACGGAACAATAATGGGGAAAGAGGGCAACCCTGCCAGGTGCCCCAGAGTAAAATAATCTGAAATTAATCCATTTGTGTGTACCGCCGCTACTGTGTGTCTATAAAGTAACTTAATCCATCCAAGTATTCCCGAACCTGTATATTTCCAAAATCTTAAACAGATAATCCCATTCTACCATATCAAATGCCTTTTTTGCCATCAAGTGAGATGGCAGTGACTGGAGTCTGATCATTCACCTCTGACCAAATGATATTGATAAGACGCCTGATGTTATTGGAAGAGCTGCGGCCCCGGATAAACCCCACCTAATCTATAAATTTGAGATGTCATAACTTAATCAGTTAGCAAAATGTTTTACAATATTTGAACATCTAAATGGATCATGGAGATTGGACGTAACTCTTACACTCGCTTGGATCTTTGTCGTTTTTAAGAATCAGACTGATCAGGGCTTGTGTCTTGGTTGGCGACGCTTTCCATTCTTTAATGATCACATATAAACTTCTAGCAAAAGTGTAGCCAGTTCTGTAGCATAAGATCTTAAAAATTTCAGTGGCAAAGCCATCTGGCCCCGGAGCCTTGCCTGTAGGCAAGGCCTTAATTACATCTCCAAGGTTATCTCAGAATCAAGAGGATTTTTTTGCTCTGTTGTCAGTTTAGGGAGTTCTAATGGTTCCACAAATTTTCTAATATCTTCATCAGTAGACGAAGACTTGGAAATATAGAGATCAAGATTGAATTCTTTAAAAGCATTATTAATATCAATGGCCAAAGTAATAATTTCACAGAAGGAATGGTAGAAAAAGACTCACTCTGCATTATATATCTAGCCAAAAACTTTCCTGCTTTGTCGCCCGACTCCTAAGACAGTATGACTGTCTTGCCCTGAATAGACAAAACTCCACCTTCCATGACAAAATAGCATTATATCTGTATTTCTATCGGGTTAATTCTCTGAGGCCATCTGACGACATTCTGCACTTCAGCTCTGCCTCGGCCCTTTTAATATTCCCTTCCAACTTCACAAGTTCTCGTGCTTTGGATTTTTTGATTAATGAGGCATACTGTATGATCCGACCCCTAAGAACCGCTTTAAGTGCCTCCCAAGGACCAGTTGATCTCCTTACACACTTTTGCTTCTCTACGATCAAGGAATCGAGTCCATCAAAAGATTAAAGTCTCCTCCCAAAGTTATATCATGAGAGGTGACAGTGGCTTGCATTATTCCTTCAAGATTATAAAAAACCCTGATCATCAGCATTAGGTGTGTAAATATTAGCCAAAATCAACTTTTACCCCTGAATTTCTGCTAAAATAATAATGTTTCTTCCTAATTTATCTTAATTTTTATTTTATAATTTTTTTAATCCCCTTTTCTCCCCAATTTGGAATGCCCATTTCCCACTACTTGGTAGGTCCTCGTGGTGGCTCGGTTACTCACCTCAATCCGGGTGGCGGAGGACAAGTCCCATTGAGAGTGAGAACCACTAATTGTGACAATGAGGTGGTTACCCCATGTGACTCTACCCTCCCTAGCAACCGGGCCAATTTGGTTGCTTAGGAGACCTGGCTGGAGTCACTCAGCACACCCTGGTTTTGAACTCATTTACATTTATGCATTTGGCAAACACTTTTATCCAAAGCGACTTACAGAGCCCTTATTACAGGGACAATCCCCCCAGAGCAACCTGGAGTTAAGTGCCTTGCTCAAGGGCACAATGGTGGTGGCCGTGGGGTTTGAATCAGCGACCTTCTGATTAGCAGTCCTGTGCTCTAGCCACTACGCCACCACCACTCAACTGAACTCATGACTCCAGGTGTTGTAGTCAGCGTCAAAACTCGCTGAGCTACACGGGTCCCTTCCTAATTTATCTTTAATCTGTTTGAGGCATTTGAATTGTAGATGTTTACTTATCAATGTAATGCCTTCCCTGCTCTTACTTGAGCCAGCACTAAAGAAAACATGTCCACCCCATATCTTCCCACATTTTTCAGCTTCCTTACGTTTAAGAAAAAACCTTCCTTTTTATGGGGTGCCCCAACCTATCCACATTCCATGTGGATAGACAATTAACTCATATTAACATTTGACATTTTGACAACAACAAAAAACTGAAAAAAGAAAACGTGCACATTAACTGGCTTCCATCCCTCTAAACTCAACAGTCCATGTACGCCTATGATAATCCCTGCAACAACTTTTCTCTCGGATTGCTCAAGTCTTGTGTTTCTGTACAAATTTTATTAGACAGAATTACACATCAGAAAATAATCTATAAGACAAGCTCCAGCCAATAGGTGGAATAAGCACATAAAACGTGTAGATTCATCCACATAACTGTCCCGAAGGTTTATTCCTACACAAAATGAGCTCCAGCTGTTAGCACAAAAAAAAAAAAAGTTACGTTTCCTTGGGCAGTCAAATGAATGTTCAGTGAGCCAGCTGTTACAAGAGAGTAACAAATGCCCTAATCCCTCTAATGATTTGCAGGAAATATTCCACAAATCAAACACCATCCAATAGGAGGCATAAGCATGAAGAATGTGCAGATTCATCCACAGAATGTCCTGAAGGAGTGTTATTCCACAAAACAAACAGAACCAACACAAAAAGAAACAAAGGAGGCACTCAGTTTCCTCGGACGGTCAAGTGACTGTTCAGTGATCGGTCCACTCGAGGGCATCACACAATGACTTACTCATTCCATTGACTTTATGAAGGACACCGCTTGCTGTGGGCATGTAAATGTTTTGCGGCCATCCTTAGGATCTGTTCTCAATTTTGCCAGAAACATGATTTCAAAAGCGACTTTGTGTTGATATAAGAGTTTCTTGCATTCCTTGAATCGATCATGTTTCTCTCTTGTCGAATTTGCAAAGTCTGGGAAAAAGAAAATGTTGTGGTTCTTCCAAGAAAGCCTTCCTATATTTCTCGCCTCACATAACACGAAATCTTTATCAGATGATCTCAGAAATTTGGCCAGAATTGACTGGAGCCTGTCTCCCTCAGCGGATCTCCGTGCTGGAACACTTCTGAGCTAGCTCGATTTCTAACTTATGGTCTTTTATGTCGAGCAGTCTCGGGAAGAGTTTGTCTCGGAATTTCACCATATCTCTACCTGCTTCGTTCTCAGGAATTCCAACAATTCGGATGTTGAGTCGCTGGTTACGATTCTCAAGGTCTTCCAACTTTTCCAAAATGTGCTCCAATTCTAGTTTGGTTGCTAGCAGGTTAACAACTAATACCCTCTCCGATGACTCCAGATAATCGATCCGTTTCTCAACTTCCACAACTCTTGTAACCAATTCAGAGAATTTAATCTCCATGGCAGTGATTGATCGATGTATTGCAGCAAGATCCTCCCAAGTCAGCAACGACCTTTGACAGTATCACCGACATGCTCGACAGTTGACGCTGGATCTCATTCACCGCACCATACAAATTGAGTCCCCGGTCTGCTGCCCTTAAGGGGATCGGCTTGAGCATGTAAGTGTCTGTTAATGTATCCAGAGCCTGAGGATTTTGAATTCTTTGACATATTGTCTTCCAAGAACAGATATTTAACAGGGTGTATCGAATCTCACTGGTTTGACACAAAAATTAATAAAAACTAGCAAAGTGCACAGAGCTCGTCATTCACACATCTGACCCTTGCATGGTGCTACACGACTCCCCATATTTTACGTTTTTTAGTGCACCTTGGTGTCTAGGAACATGAAATTGTTCAGCCATTACTTCCTGTTTCACAGGGGTGTAAATATGAGGTAACACACAGGCCAAATTCCCTTAATCATCAATCACAGTGGGTTAGACTAAAGAATATCGTTCTGATGTGCAGCAAAAGGTTATTGAGCTTCACAAAATGGGAAGTGGCTATAAGAAAATAGCCAAAGCATTGAAAATACCCATTTCCACCATCAGGGCAATAATTTAGATGTTCCATTTAACTGGAGATTGGAGATAAGAATTGGCCTGGAAAAGGACGTGTGTCTATATTGTCTCCACGCACATTAAGGAGGATGGTTCAAGTGGTCAAAGTATCTCCAAGGATCACAGCTGGAGAATTGAAGCAATTAATTGGGTCTTGATGTCAAAGTATGTGTGTGTGTGTGTGTGTGTGTGTATATATATATATATATATAAAAATCAGACATCACCACAAGTTGTTTGGGAGGGTTTCAAGAAAAAAAGCCTCTGCTCTCATCCAACAACAAACTCCAAAATCTTCAGTTTGCCAGACACTACTGGAACTTCAAATGCTACTGGGTTCTATGGTCAGATGAAACAAAAAAATAGCTTTTTGGCAGCAAACACCAGAGATGGTTTGGCATTCATAGAGATGAAGTACTCAATGCCCAAGTTTAGATGTCGTGGGGCTGTTTTTCTGCCAGAGGTCTAGGAAATCTTGTTAGGATACATGGCATTATGGACTATCAAATACCAACTGATAAAAAATAAAAACCTGACTGCCTCTGCCAGAAAGCTTAAAATGGCCCCAGGCTGGATCTTCCAGCAGGACAATGATCCAAAACAAACATCAGAATCAACACAAAAATGGTTAACCGACCACAAAGTCAAGGTTCTGCCATGGCCATCCCAGTCCCCTGACTTGAACCCCACAGAAAATTTGTGGTGTGAACTGAAGAGGATAGTCCACCAACATAGACCTCTGAATTTGAAGGGTCTGTAGAGATTCTGTATGGAGGAATGATCTGAGATCCCTTACCAGTTGTTTTCCAACCTCATTAGGCATTATAAGAGAAGAATTCAGAACTGTTATCTTGGCAAAGGGAGGCTGCAAAAATAATTAAATAAAAGGGTGCCAATAATTATGGCCAATGCATTTTGGAGAAAAACATGTATTTAATAATGTAATATTAAATAGGTTAGATTTTTATGAATTCTTGGAATGAAGGATCAAAAGGCTAAACAATGCAGATTTGTTTTCACATCCTTCTTTGCGCATATTTACCAAGGGTGCCAATATTTTGGCCACTACTGTATATCGCAATATAGTAAAAGCTTTCTGGAAAATCAATACAAATTATTTTATATATTAAATAACCATGTTGTAATGCCTATTTTTGGAACTCAATTCAGTGAATTAGTCACTGTTAAAAGTCTTTATTAGGAACAAGATAATTTCAACGTAAATAAATAAATACAAATCTTTTCAAAGCAACACGCCATAGAAAATAAACACTTCTTGAAGAAAATAAATATAACAAAAAATATAACTTCTTGATGAATAAATAAATAACCAAATTAATGAGTTAATCTTTTGACTTTCATAATATTCTTTTGCGTGCTTCATTTTGAGGTGGTGAAACAGGTTGCTTGTATTATGAGTGATTTATCCTCATGCAAACCACAGAAGTCACACCTGTTTTAATAACAAGCTCATCTTCATTTTCTTGACCTTTTTTGGATTCATCCTGTACTGTGGAGATTTCTTTCTCCAGTTAGGTTTTTCCTGGGTAAAAAATTATTGCGTAGTGCGAATGATCCTGCTCTGAACTCTCCTGTCTCTGGAGCCCAAAATATCGGAAAGCCTACTGGATTCGCAAACACTTCGAAGCTCCAGAGACACTGTGTGCCAGTCACTTGAAACATTCTTGTCAGATGAGAAGAATATTTATCGCTTTTAAAGCACCAAACACATGATGAAGCTTATTAAATTTGCTTGGGCGGCCACAGAAAACTTTTCAATGCCAGAAAGACCTTGTCCATGTTTTTTAAATTCTCTCAGTCTCGCATGAAGCCCTGCCCACTAATAATTAAGCCTACGCTGCACACATGGATATTTAGATACCACAATGTACACAATATAGCAAATTCTCTATCGACTCTCCATTGCCACGATATATATCATCAAATCACCCAGCCCTACATTGACAAATTTATTTTCAATTATGACTTACCTTAAGACAGACCTACTGTGAGCTATGAGGTTGTTCATCGATTGTATATGCTTCCGTTGAAGCCACCTGTCTGCGTTATTTCAACTTCATTGTTTAAAAATCCTGTTTGATAGTGGAATTAATGGTAATCAACTACATTAACTAAGGTACAGCAGAGAAAAATCCACCATTCAGAGAACTGCAGCCAACAAAATCCATGAAACATGCCTTGGAGCAACCACCCACTCCCACGACACTGTGTATGATGTAATCAAGTTGGTCTCCATTCACCGTTAAACTACATATATATTTGTACATATCAGAATATTTAAGCAAAAAACTTAAAATATTTAGTTTCTATACTTATAATCAACAAACTAAATTCAGTAGTTGTATATACAGAGCTATTCAGTCTAATTCACCATGGGTTCCCTCGGGATGTTCCTATGGATTTTTATATTGGGGTTTTTGAACAAATGTGTAAAGTAAGGTCTATTGTAAACATTACACGTCAGGATTTGGTTCTACATGAATTAAACACAGTCATACCGAAACTATTCAATGACATAATTTTCAATGCTTCATGGGATTGTTGTCCGTACCTTCTTGAAAGACGGTACTAAGAACGCAGCCTTGTACCTTTTGTTTTATGTCCGATTTTAGACTTTTTTTCCTCAAAACAAAGTTTGTGATGTCGTGATTCTCCTCTGAGCTCTCTTTTGTGAAGGACTTTTTAAAAAGTCTATGGAAGAATAGGGATTGAGTATTGAAAAAACTTCCGGAACACGGACGGCTGAAAATGTAGCTTTAGCATTTTCAAGCCATGCGTTCTTTCTGGATTTTCCTATGGGTTTTTGATTTGTGAGTAAAAATATAATCATAACTACGGCACGTAAAGATGATTTCAAGAAAAACATTAGTCAAATTTATTATATTAGAACAGTGTTTCCCAACCACTGTGCTATGCCACACTAGTGTGCCGTGAAAGATTGTCAGGTGTGCCGTGGAAAATTATAAAATTCCACAAAATAATATTTTTTGTTGTTTTTTTTTCATAATACGAGTTGCAGATTTTTTTCATAATCTGAAAGGTCCTGTGACTTATAGTCCAAAGTGTTTTATATACATAACAAGTAACTGATGTAGGCTGGTCAAACGTGCACCAAAACAAATCAGAATCAGTATGAGCTTTATTTCCAAGTATGCTTACACATACAAGGAATTTGTCTTGGTGAGAGAAGCTGGTCAGTGGTTATTTTAACATAAATTACACACAGTCATACCCCGAATGTGAATTTGGGTTTTGCTCACAATTTGCTAAATAAGAACAATGTATTTAATTTTTTTTAAATACAGTGGCTTCAAAATATTTAATTTATATTGAAGAACAAAACATATCTTTGAGTAATGTTTACCACAGACCTTTTTTTTAACATAAAATGTAAAACCCCCATTGTAAAAACCCATAGGAAATTCCTAAAAGCGAAGCTGAGGAGACAAGAGGCTATTTTTGAAGGGATGTCTATGGAGGAGAGGCTTCCCGACTAATCTGCTTTTGTGAGAAAACAGTCCATCACTTAATGGATTGACCACTTGTACGTTAATCTTCCATATGTTTTACACTAAACAATTGTTTTAGAGTGAATGATGTGTGAAGTTTACTACAATAAAATTGTGATTTTGCAACAGGTAGGTATCAGTTTACGGCTCTCACCTTTCATTTATATGGTATCCGCAAATGGTGACTTACTGACGTAACACGCAAGTTAACCATTACGCTCTCTGCTATGGTAAAAATGCGGAGGATCATATCTCAGTATAGAAGTTCTCTGCTGAGAGTACCCATGGCGAATTAGTCTTCCGAGTTTGCGTACTAATTGACGTCACAGCTCTATTTAACCATACTGATTTATGTATTTTAATTTGTGCTATTTTTTGTAGTTTACTTACACCTGTGCTTATCTCTTCATTCTGCTTATCTGCTTTGCACGTAATTTCTGTCTTTGTTGGTTAGGAAGGGGCCTTGGCTGCTTTCAGGAAGACCTATGACAAGACGGTTGCACTTGGCCATCGCTTAGATATTGTCTTTTATTTGCTGAGGATCGGCCTGTTTTATATGGACAACGACCTCATCACCCGCAACACAGAGAAAGCCAAAAGGTACAGTTAAAATCAGTGTAGAGCACATTCTTATTTCGAAATTAACCTCTTAAACATAACATGGCCTGACACAGTAACTGGATATATTAGCTTGGTTGTGATTTGTCCTTTAACAGTTTCTCATTTTGCTTTCAGCCTGATTGAAGAGGGTGGTGACTGGGACAGGAGGAATCGCCTGAAGGTGTATCAGGGCCTATACTGTGTGGCCATTCGGGATTTCAAGCAGGCAGCAGAGCTCTTTCTAGACACCGTCTCAACATTCACCTCGTATGAGCTTATGGATTACAAGACTTTTGTCACATACACTGTGTATGTGTGTATGATCGCACTGAAGAGGCCGGACCTGAGAGAGAAGGTATAATCTGGGCTAAATGTTTCATAGCATTTAAAGGATTATTACGGTTCAATACATGTTAAGTTCAATCGACAGCATTTGTGGCATAATATTTATTACCACGAAAATGAATTTTGACTTCGACATTAATTTTCTTAAAAAAAATTAAAGGTAAAATCTGGATTAGAGTAAGGCACTTACAATGAAATGGAATGGGGCCAATCAGTAAATGTTACAGTACTCACCATTTCTGAGTATACTGGAGAGGAAGTCTGCGCCTGTGGACCACCTTGAACTTAAATAGCTGAAGAGCCAGATACCACTGGGTGATCTGTGAGTTGGTATCTTGATAAGTGTTGGAGCCATTGGAGCTGGTCGTGATCTGAACAAAGGTTGAAGGCACACCCCAATAGGTAGTACTGGAGAGTGAGGACAGCCCACTTGATGACAAGACACTGTTTTTCAGTGGTGCTGTACTTAGTCTCCCTCAATGAGAGCTTGCGACTAATGTACAGCACAGGCTGTTCCACCCTCTCCACCACATGCAAAAGCAGTCTGTCTGTAAAATGAAAGGGAGAGAGAATTCGGGTGAATGTAAAAGCGGTCCACCACAGAGTGCAGCTTTCACCTGCATGAACGACTTTTGACACTGCTCCGTCCACTGTACTGGATCTGGTTCTCCCTTTTAGTGAGATCCTTCTGCGTACTGGTGGTGGCAGAATTATTAGGGACAATCCTTCTATATGAGTCAGCCCCAGGAACTGTCTCGCCTCCTTTTTGGTCTCGGGCAAGTGGATCCCCATATACCGTATCTCCACCTGACCAATCGCGCACTTCTTGGTGTTTGCCATGAGTCCCGCTCATCGCAGCGACATCAGAACAGCTCTCACATGCTGAATGTGCCGCTGCCAATCATTACTGTATATAATGATGTCATCAAGATAGGCAGCAGCGTAAGCAGAATGTGGTCTAAGGGCTGGGCACATAAGGCGCTGTAACATCTGCCAATAACCCTTTGTCAAATTCAGTGTCGAGTAAAAGCGAGCTGTGTCCAATTGACCGAGCAACTCATCAATATGAGGCATTAGGTATGCATCAAATTTAGACACCATATTGACTTTTCTATAATCCACACAGAATCATACTGACCCATCACTCTTAGGTACTAGAACGACTGGGCTGGAACAATCATTGTGGGATTCTTCTATTAATCCCATAGAGCATTGCAAACCATTTTTTTCTGGTGTTCAGGAAGCTGGTAAGGACAAGTACGTACCACTATCCCAGGTGTCGTCTCGATGTGGTACTCTGAGATTTAGGCAAGAACAGGTCTAAAAATTATTTTTGCAACTCTGCAACCTGTGTGGCTCGAGACAGCAAGAGGCGGTCTCCACAAGGGACCTGGGTGATATGATGGACTTTTAACTTCTCTGGCCCGAGCTCTCCGGATTTCACAGGGAACGCCTCTGTCCATAATTTCAGGAGGTTGAGATGGTATATTTGAAGACTCTGACTCTGTCTGTTCGCCTTACCTCTTAATTGAGATCTCCTACACATCATGTGATCTCAAAGGGCCCTTGTCACTTGGTGAGCAATTTAGAGCTCTATTTTATGAGTAATACAAGAACTTTGTCTCCCAGTGCAAATTCTGGTAGCCGAGTGCCCCTGTCATACAGTTAGCTTTGATGTTCTTGAGCTTGGAGCAAGTTTTCCTGTGTTTGTTGACCAAAGGTGTGAAGATTTGCTCTAAGATCCAGAATGTACTGAATTTCCTTTTTACTGTTTGAAGGTCCCTCCTCCCAAGCTTCCCACAGGTTGTCAAGCTCACCACGTGGTCAACGCCCATACAGCAGCTCGAATGGGAAAAACCACCCTGTGGGGGCTTGCGGGACCTCTCGAACTGCATATAACAGGGGATTGAGCCACTTGTCCCAATTCCTAGCACCCTCGTGAACGAACTGCAAATTAATAATTTTCAGGGTTTATCAAATCCTTCCACCAACCCATCTGTCTGTGGGTGCTAAAAACTGGTGCGATTTAATACCCAGCAATTCGTATAGTTTGCATAGTGTCTGTGACATGTACGTAGTGCCCTGATAAGTGAGGATTTCTTTCGGAATCCACACTCGGGAGATTATGCTGAAGAGTGTCCCCGCAACACTTCGTGCTGAGATGTTCCGCAGAGGCATTGCTTCCGGATATTGCGTTGCATAGTCTACCAGAACCAATACAAAGCAATGATCACATGCTATCTGCTCTAATGGCCCCTCAGGTCCATTTCAATTCTTTTGAAGTGGACCTTGATTAACGGGAGGGGTTGCAATGGCACTCTTTAATCTCCTGCAAACATTCCCTTATATTTCCGGCCAATAAAAACGGCCATTAGTGTATTTTCGGTTCAGTGCATTTTCCTGCCCTAAATGACCTGCAATTGGATTAAATGAGCTGTCTGGAATAACATTATTAACAATTGGGTTGTATCCTCTTATGTCTGAGCATCCTGCATCACTCGATACAACCCATCATTGAAAAATACAGATATGAAAGTGCAATGTCTGGCTACAGCTTCTTTGGCTGGAGCTGAGCTGTAGCCCATCAATAACTTTCATTTGGTCAAAGGCATGCCTAAGGGTTTCATCTCACGACTGCTCCAGAGGGAAATCCCCTTTGGGAAATCCTCTAAGGACAGAGAAGCCAAATCCTCACCCTACCTTACGTCATCCTGACATGGAGCTAACGAAGATTGCCCAGCAAGATCCCCTGCCAAGGCATCGCACATCTCGTATATAATAATTTTCTCACAGGACCCATCCACACATATTCCCTTTAATAGGGTTTTAAATTCTGGCCAATTAGTTCCCAAATTAGTGGATGGGTGAGGTGTGAACTAGCCGCTGTCTCCACTCTGATTTTTCCCCCCAAAATTGAATAATGAGTGCCACTACAGGATAATTGTTAATATCCCCATGCACACACCTCACATTCACCCTTTTACCTGTGCCAAATCCTTGTCTTGAAACATTGGTGTATATCTGTTTGCAGCCAGTATCCACCAAGGCTTGATGTGTATTCCCCTTGACACTCACCGGTATTCTGTACACTCCGGCTTGATCGGAGACCCAGACCAATGTTCCCAGCTCCATCACTGGGCATTGGCCTCAGAAATGTCCGGGTTCCCTGCAACTCCAGCAGGTCAGCTCAGGCATAACGTTCTGCACCTGTGACAGTGGGTTCGGGCAACTGATGTGGAGAGCAAAAAGACAATGAAAACCACCGGCGGGACATTTCCGTGCTCCGGAGTAGGCTGGAAAAAAGGGGCAGAGTGAGAGAGAGAGTGAGAGGGGGGAAGAGAAAGTGGGAGGGCTCTTCCATAGTCTGATATGCCAGCATATGGTCCTCAGCCAGTTGGACGGCCTCCTCCAGCAACGCCAGGCGGTGGCACTGGACCCACTCTGTTCCCTTCGGCAGGCGATGGATAAGCTGTTCCAGCAACCTCACCGCTTTCCCTCTCTCCAGATGTACGCTCGACCACGCCCCCGCTGCCACAATCACTTACTAACCTTTTCTGTGTAAAGTTGGAACCAATTTTACAACTTCGTTGCATGACGATGTAATGTCAACAATGCCTAAAACAACTAAAGATTACGATTTAAACAACATTACAGCTCAAACAAGAAGTGCTTTTATAAAATTATAAACTTCACATTTCTGTTTAAACCCTCCAGAAATTTACCCCATTCACTTTCATACAGTGACTGTAACCTCAATTTTTTTTTTTTTTAAAGAACATGACAGATGAGTTGAAATTTTTTTTGTGGTTATCATCAGTATGCCACAAATGCTGTCGACTGAACTTGTATTTAAAACGGAATATTCCATGTCAAGTTCTTGCTTTACACCGGAATCTTATAAAATGCTGCCGTTTTCCTGTCAGTCTTATGCCGGTTGATTCATCTTGGAGTTTTTTAAAATTGGATCACACTTTGAAATCTGATCTTTTCTCAGGTTATTAAAGGTTCAGAGATCTTGGAGGTGTTGCACAGTTTACCTGCTATTCGTCAGTACCTCTTCTCTCTCTATGAGTGCCGTTATTCTGTATTCTTCCAGTCATTGGGTAAATATAATAATATACTAGACCTGTTTTACACCAAGTATTGAATGGTACTTTAAGTTTTTTTAAATTAATACTCCACCCTCTATCTTCAAATGTGTTAAATTAAATTTTTATTCATTTGCAGTGTTTACATGCCGAGTGCTTCTCAAATTCAGCCCTTCTTTCACTGTTAAAAAATGTGTTGGTATCTGTTTCTATCTAACAGCTCGAGTGGAACAAGAAATGAAGCAAGATTGGTTGTTTGCTCCTCATTACCGTTACTATGTTCGAGAGATGCGCATACTGGCCTACAGCCAGCTACTGGAATCCTACCGCTCCCTCACACTGGGATACATGGCTGAGGCTTTCGGAGTCAGCACAGAATTCATCGACCAGTACGCTCCCAGATTCATATATACATTTAAACCAGACGAAAAGTATCAAGAGAATTTGGACAGCACTCCTTAGCCAAGGAGGATGGTTTATAACTTGTATTTCTACTTATATTTGGTATTTTTCTCTCAAGGGAACTCTCACGATTCATTGCTGCAGGACGTTTACATTGCAAGATCGACAAAGTCAATGAGATTGTGGAAACCAACAGGTGAATACCCAAGCGTTCAAACGTTAGTCTTTATCATGCCTCACATTTATGATAAATCGACTATCTTTTCTGTCTTTTTCCAGACCTGATAGTAAGAACTGGCAGTACCAAGAAACCATCAAGAAGGGAGATCTCCTGCTCAACAGAGTGCAGAAGCTGTCTAGAGTGATTAACATGTAGTCCTGCATGTTGTGGCTTACCGATACATTTTCTTGAGCAACCTGACCTTTGTTTTATGTACAGTATATAATAAAACTGAATTGAAGAAAACCATCTGTGTTTGAGAGAGTGAAAAGAATGGAGTCTGACACATAATTTTTCTTATAAATAACTGTATAAATTATTTTTTTTATATTTACAGAAACTTATTACAAAACAAATATACTATACAATCTTTTCTTTAAATATTAAGTAAATCTACCCTACTGTGTTTGTTCATGAATTACATAGCAGCCAACACACAAAAGTCCAGCTGATTCTGAATATGCATACAAAAAAATTCAAAATATACACACTTGTACATTGTTTATATGTAGAGGCGTCTTCCCCAAAAAGCAAACTGCGTTAATCTTTGATTCACATTCCAAATCTGTGGTGTTTTAAACATCTTCACAGAGCTTTAATCATATGAAAACAGTGGAGTTACAATTTCAAGGTAAACAGTACATTTATCTGCCTAAATCATAGACTTCGAGCCACAATGTCCCAATTTTTTCCACAAAAATATTAATACCTCTG
Source organism: Moxostoma hubbsi (assembly GCA_032164185.1). Lineage (NCBI taxonomy): Eukaryota > Metazoa > Chordata > Actinopteri > Cypriniformes > Catostomidae > Moxostoma > Moxostoma hubbsi. The sequence continues at coordinate 13,047,414 of JAVLUX010000186.1, forward strand.
ACTTTGAAAATTTCTGTCGAGTACTCAAAGTCGTAAAACAATACAAGGGTCAGAAAGCTTTTATCATGTCATTGTCAATTGATACTTTGCCATGCACTTTTCATCCCAGCCTGTGTCAACTTACTGCTCTACTTAAAGAGGAAAAGGGCAACAAATGAGATTCCTAGGCAGGTTTTAAAAAAAGCAAGTTTCTAAACACTTATTTAACATTCAAGTACTGTGAAAAAAGGTCACGTGAAATAAAAATCTTTGCCTTAACAGTCGAAGAGAAACTAATTCAGGCACTTTCTCTTTTTTTGTCAAGAGTTTAAAGAAATTCTAATTAATATTACAATGTTTGGCAACAGTGGTGCGACCAATTTTGCACTGTACAACTGTTAGAACAAATGTCTTGTTCCCTAGTCCCTCTCCCAGTTGACGTCCAACTACAAAATACATCAGACAGACTTAATGTCATTTGCAGTTGAACAGGCCATTTTATCACATTCTCTGACCACTTTGTTACAGATGACAAGGCATCACAAAAAAAAAAAAGGACTCATATATATATATATATATGTGTGTGTGTGTGTGTGTGTGTAGATGATTTCCCACGGCTGTGGAAACAATCTGTCCAAGGTAACTCGGCATATGACTAACAAGAAGCTATTTTGATAGGGGTGTATTGCATTATCAGCTTGGCAGTGAACCACTTCTAATAATCTTAGAATGTTTCCATTTATTAAATAAATAATAATGATCTCAATTGTACCAAAAATCGTTTAAGAAAATGCCTGTGCAAAAATACATCTCAATATGTACAATTCTTTAACAAAATATGTATTCTGAAATAGGGACATTTCAAATATTTGTTTCGGTTTTTGTGTATGAAAAAAGCCAAAGGGAAAAAAATCGTGCTCTACCTCTCAGCAATGATTGCTGACTGACATCAGTGGCGTTAAAGAATTTACAGGAGATTTAAAGAGCAATAACTAACGCAACAAATTCCAGCTCAAATCTCTAGTACAAGTGGATACTCCACGAAGATCAACCCAATGAAAAAAACTATATTGCCTTTTAAGTTGACAGGCCCACAATGAAAATGTAATTCATATCAGAACATCCAGCTACTAACCTCTTTAGGGTATTGAATAACAAATGTTTGTGTTGGAACAATGCATGTTGCTGGGATAAATCCAGCAGGAACGTTCAGTTGCAGTATAAGGTAGTGGTTTTTAACTTCTTGAGATGGTGATGACTACAGCACATCTTTTGAAGTATTTCCTGCAATACAGGATGCATGTGTCTCACAGTATTGAGTGTCATGTAGATGTTTCTTCCATTGCTGAGATGACAGAAGTGTCAGTGCAATGTTGGTCTTTTTGAAATTGAAACAGCACAAAATGAACACCATGCCACAGGCATTAACACTGTAACATGAGGAGACTCTCCTACATTCTTTTTGAAGCAATCTTTTCTGCTGCTTTTAGTACATATACATTTCAACACATGCTTCTTTAGTGCTACGATCGGTAATTGGAGGAGGTTGAAACATCACCTGGTGTCTATCTTTTTTTGTTCCAGCAAAAGTTTTTTTTTTTTTTTTTGCATGTACTAAAAGCTTTACTAAAGCAAGCCCTTAATATACCTAAAACTGAACGTTTGTGATGAGACTCTCCCCAAGGCAAGCATATGTCTTTAAAGGTATAGTTCACTCAAAAATTTGAATTTTCTCATATTTTACTCACCCTCATGCCATCCGAGATGTTTATGACTTTCTTTCTTCTGCTAAACAGGGCAGTGGTGGCTCAGCGGTTAAGGCTCTGGATTACTGACCAGAAGGTTGGGGGTTCAATCCCCAGCACCGCCAAGACACCACTGTGTGGCCCTTGAGCAAGGCCCTTGACCCTATCTGCTCCAGGGGCGCCGAATCATGGCTGACCCTGCACTCTGACCCCAGCATAGCTGGGATATGTGAAAAATAAATAATTTCACTGTATATATGCAGAAATGTATGTATAATGTGTGACAATTGGGCAATTAAATTAAAATTAAAAATTAAAAATTAAATTAAAAATTAAAAATTAAACACAAAGATGTTTAGAAAAATATCTCAGCTCTGTAGGTTTTCACAATGCAAGTGAATGGTGAGCAAAACTTGCGGTTCAAAAAGCATATAAAGGCACCATAAAAGTAATCCACAGGACTCCAGTGGTTTATTTTTTCCTATAAATTATACTTCTTGCCCAGTAGGTGGCAATATGCAAAAAGAATGTAAATCACTAATAACAAAAGAAGAATCTAAAAATTGATATTTATAGTAAAAAGAGTACTTAAATATTGATTTGTTTCTCACCCACAGTTATCATTTTGCTTCTGAAGATATCGATTTAACATTGGTGTCGTATGGATTACTTTGATGCTGCTCTTTGGACCTTCAAGGTTCTGGTCACCATTCACTTGCACTGTATAAACCTTCAGAGCTGAGATATTCTTCTAAAAATCTTTGTTTGTGTTCTGCAGAACAAACAAAGACATACACATCTGGGATGGCATGAGGGTGAGTAAATGTTTTTTGGGTAAACTAGTGAACTTTAAGTGGATTACAGTGTTTTCACAAGTTTATTTGGAGCTTCAGGAGACAACGGTTTATTGGCTACTAACATAAACCTGAAAAACATTAACAAAATCTCTAATGAATGAATGTGGTTAAAACAATTGCTTTAGCCAATGCAAGGTGTTCAAGTTCATTTTTACGTTTTTAAGTTCAATTCTAGGTTACATTTTCATGCAAGAAAGTAGGCCAAAGTAACCATAAACTTTCTCTGAGTACTCAAGGTATTTCAAATTCCCTTGAAAAATATCATCTAAATTCAAGATTTAGGTTTTTTTAGTTTTATTTATTATTATTTTTTTCAGGTATTATGTGTCATGATGAATCCTGAATGGTACTTTGTTCTGTTTGCTATATATTTGCTAGTTTTTAAGCCTGTAAACAAAATGTGGTCTGAAGAAATCTTATTCTTATTTGCATAATCTTTAAGTTTAGGTTGCTCATTTTCAAAACTCCACTCCTGTCTTCAGTGGGCACAGCTTGAACATCTTATTCAGCCTGTCAGTGAGAGAGCAAGCAATCATGTATTATGTTTAACTTTAGTTGATTGTGTTTCTATGCAGGAACTGTTGATGTTTCCTTGCTCTCCTGTACACTTCCTCCAAGACACAGTTCAGGCAGCGTAGGATTTAAGTTTCCAGTATTCTGGTGTCACACACTTGCATTCATTAGTCCACATACTCAAGCTAAATTGCGCGTGTAGTACATCCCTCCAATGCTTGGTAGTGTTGGTGAGGCTACGTACCAGCCCAAATCTGTACCTTCGCACCCCAGCAGAAGTACTCGAGCTGGGCAGATCTTGGTCTACACAGCAGGCATTGTACCAAATGTTGCATTGTATAGATTAATAATAACCTCTGACAAGAGAACTAGATTTCTCTGGCTTATTATCCTATACCCGCAGAGTGCCCCTGCATGGCTTTGAGAGGAAATCCCCATGAAGGGCATCAATGGGCCACCCAGTGTGCATTCCACCCTGAGGATTGTAGGAAGAGTAAGAGAAAAAGAAGGCCTCGTGCAGACACTGCAGAGTGGCATGAGGGGGCCAAAGGAGCTCTGGGTCCAGCCTACTGCTCAGCACGCTCAGAGCTTACACACCTGTGTCAGGGACGAGCCTTTGTCTGGAAAATAAGTACAAAAATGTAAGCTTGTGTAGGAGATACAATATTATTCATTATACATTAAACAATAAAACCATAGACACACAAACCTGATGAATGAGAGAATTGTTGGAAAGCCCCGGGGGTCCAGGTATAGAGCGAGCGTTTTTGCTGTGGATGTTGTTGATTGATGGAGACTTGGCTATTTTGGGCCTGCCAGGACCCTGTCCTCCTCCTCCTCCTGTTCCAGATGCTGTGGAAGTCATAACAAAGTTTCACTTCAATAACAGACAACACTAAAAACAACACAATACACAACACAATACACAGCAAATAATAATTATGTAAAGTTTACAAAAGACTTTGAGTTCATAGAGCAGCTAGGAGTTTTAAGAAGATGTGAATTCAGAAAAAAAGAGAGATTTATCAGCAGCCAGCCTGTCAGTTCTGCATGATGTTAGTTCAGTTTTTAAATCAACCGATACTGAATAAAGTTTGAAACTCAATTGAGCCGGGATTCAATCTAAACTGAAATGAAACAGAAACCGAACACTAAACTTAAACAAAACCTGGCTTAATACTAAACGGATACGAAACAGTGTCAGAATTGAAATTAGGATTGGGAAAGAACAACCAGTTCTTGTACAGAACCAGTTCTATTTTTTTGGATCTGAATGATTTATATGAATTTGAGTTCCGTTAATGGTTCCTGAATGTGTAATTGTCTGCCGATGTGGAAAAAAGCATCATATGGTTGTTATACCTATCTATCATGATAGGGTAATTTAGTGTCAGTGCTGCCACTCTCCTGAATCTATAATGCAAAAACCCAGCCCAACCACGGGGCTCTACGGTTTGTCATTACTACTCGAAAAGAAACAAACTGTGTAACGTAATGCTATACCGTTGTACGGAATATTCTGGGTTCAATATAAGTTAAGCTCAAACTGACAGCATTTGTGGTATGATGTTGATTACCACAAATATTTATTTAGACTTGTCCCTCCTTTTCTTAAAAATAATGTATAAATATAAATATAATTACAGTGAGGCACTTACAATGCAAGTTATGGGGTCTGTATAATGAGTGAAATATGTCAGCACATTTTTGGTTTGTTTAAAATTGTTATTTAATATATAGTATAGGATGCATTTTTGTATTGCATTTATGCCTTTAAAAAGTAAAATAGTATTTTTAAAATTCCGATTTCTTATATTTGCTCTGTCGAAATCGGAAATATCCTTTGGCAACAGGCTGCTGAGGGCAGTAAGTTGAATTTCATATTTCCAAATAATTCTTCCTCAAAAGTACTAAAACAATAATTAATGGAACTATTGGAACCGGAATCATGAAAGAAAGGAATCTGAATGAAACCAATAAAATAAAAAATAAACAAAAATGAACCAGAAACTGGATCATAACTACACTGAAATGAACAAAGAAACTTGATTGAATCTGGATTGATTCTGATTATGGACCTGTGCTGTTGAGGCTACTTGAGCCAGGCGAGCCCTTCCTCCTTTTGGCTTCCAGGCGTGCATCTCCGTGGTGATCGCTGCTTTGGTGAATGAATGGGCCGAGGGAGAGGGTGGAGTCGCTGCTGTTCATAACCACGCTCATTCGTTTAATAGACTCTGCCGGGCTTCCTGAAGGAGGACCACGCCCTGCCGACTCCTGCTTTAAACTCAAAGAGTTGGCCCTGCCTGGTGTGGAGTTTACCCCCAAACTGTACACCCCACTGTGGGATGAAGATGACAATGATGATGAAGATGAAGTTGGAGTAGAGGCAAGAGTAGTGTGGTACGTGCTCCCCAGGATGCCCGAGTTTACAGCACAGTTCTTCTTTAAAGAGGAAGAGGAGGAAGTTTCAGATGTGTAAGTGCTATGCAAGGTTACCAGGGAGCTGTTTTTCCGCTTTTTGCCAGAACTGAGGCTACTGCTCCCGCTACTGCTGACACTAGCACTGCTATTAGTGCTGCCCTTGACGATAGAGTTATTTAGGCTGGAGGATAGCTCCCTCACCCTGAAAGATTTTGTTCCAGATCTGGATTTGAGGGGTCGGTTGGAGCCCAGAGAGGGGAGCGAGGATGAGTGGGCTGAAGGCATCTGGGGTGATGAGGCAGACACTTGTCTAGACATGCCACTGTAGGCGGGCTGCTCAGTGGTGGAGGCTTGCTGAGAAGAGCGGGCATTCAGGGTGGTGCCGTATGACAGGACTGGCTTGCTGTCATAGGGTGGTGGTGAGGACAGGCTGTGAAAGCCTGTGGAAATGGAGGAGGATGAAGAGAAAGAGTGGGAGTTTGTGCTTGCCCGGTGAGAGGCTGTTTGTGTTGTTGAAGAGTTCTCCAATACCAGAGGGATTTTTCTAGAGAGTAAAACAAGAAATGACAATAAGGTAATCTCTAAGAAATTCACTGTATTCTTTAGAAAAACAGATACAATACAGATGTGGGTAGACTACATCAGTGTTTCCCACAGCACCATCAGAAAGGCTCAAGTACCCTTTGATTAACCCAAAACCCAAGATGTGTAACCAAAGTCTAAATAAAATGTAACATTAACACTGATATTGTAATATCCCTCATGTATATAAAAAAATAAATAAAATGTGAAGTTGCCCATTATGACATTCATTCATCAATAACAAAACTGGGCCATATGAGCAGTGAAACTCGCAATTAGAACAGATAGCGTTAATTACACAGGGGAAACTTTGAAACTTTATTTTTAAACATTGTTTTCTATTATTTTGGTAGTTAGCATATATACACAGTACAGTGCTGGTTTCTTCTATTTTTGTGTATTTTTCATAATACATTTTTTTAGATCTTCAAACGAGATATAACAAAACAAAGGCAACCCGAGTAATTTTTTTTATTATATACTGTCACTTAATTATAAAAATGCTGGCAGTTTTGTATTGGTTGAGGGCATAACGAGTGGAGTCACACAGTTGCTTTTATAATTAAATGTTTCTTTTTTGTTATTTTTTAATAAACAACTAAATGTAAATAGTAAAGGATATAAAGAGACATTATCAATGACAAATGGATTGCGTGGATTTCCAAACTTTTACTCTAAACACGCAGTGAATAGATCTCAGTGCTGAACTTCACCGATTAAAACAACATCTTGGGATTTTAAGAAATAATATCGAGATCATTAAATGAAGACCACGATTAATGGAAAATCTATATTTTTACCAAGCCCTAATCCCCGTTAAATATTTATTTTAATTCATGCATTTTGTTTTAGAGGTTAAACAAAGCGAAATCCAATTATTTTTGTGTATCCCATGGAACCTGCTTATATACACCCAATTGGGAAACACTGGACTAAATGGCCAAAAGTATGTGGACACTTCTTTCTAAATGATGGGTTTGGTTGTTTAAGCTACACCCATTAATAACAGGTACATAAAAACAAGCACAAAGCCATACCAAAGAATTCAATGACTTTCAATGTGGCACTGTCATAGGATGCCACCAGTAAAATGGTTTACTGTGTCGTTGTGGAAAAACTTTACTAGTCTGCACAAAGCCCAGACCTGAATCACATTGAACACCTTTAGGATGAATTGGATTAACTTCTGCGACTGCACAGGTTGCACCGCCCTAAGGACGGCCCAGTATGGGAGTAGTGTTTCAGTGTCCACATACTTTTGGCCATGTCATGTAGATAGATATGGTATATGAGTAGATACATTTGAGTGGTTACAAATATGTATGCAAATAATGTGTAAAGAAAGAATTAGCCATTAGAAAAGCCAATAAAATAATTAGTCTCACTCACTTCCACATTTGCGAGTTGACATGTTTGTCAAACATGTTGGTCAGAGCACACCGAACTTGATCCCAGCGCCGGTCAAATGCATAACAACCTCTACCGAACAATCGACTTCCAAAAGTGCAGTACTGGTGAGAAAGACAGAGAACTACAATTTGCATCCTCTGCTGACACTGGTTCACAACATGAATTGTGTATTTATATAGGTCGCACCAAAAATAAAAATCAATTCATCCAATAAGATCAAGGTCAACTTGAATCAAAACCTAATAAAGCTGACTCAAAACTTCAGGCCAAATTTGAATAAAAATGAGGCCCTTTATACAACTAACATTTTAAAAGAAGCTTAGTTATAAAAGCTGAAAAAGTTGAAAAGCTGAAAATAAATATTCAATATTCAGTATGAGTATGTCACTTAGAGCAGGCATTTGAGTCACTTACATAAAAATTGAAATTTGAAGGAACAGTTCACCCAAAAATTTAAATTCTGTAATTTAGCCACCTATACTGTTTTTTGTTTATTATAATAATTTTGTGGAATTTTCAAACAGGTCTTTTCCAAACCATAATTCACTGTTAATAATGATCAAGTGTACTGGTCAGACTCATGAACTTATCATTCTTAGACTTAGAATATAGCGCACATGTCATATTGACTACTTTTATGGTGGTCAGGCATGGTTACTGTGCTCTACTGCTGAATGGAAATGATATGCATGAAGATGTCATCTATTTTTTTTGTTCCACAGAAGCAAACAACCAATACATGTTTGAAACGATATGATTTGATTAATGACAGAATTTTCATTTATGGGTGAACTTTTCCTTTAAAATCTCCTAAATGGCCCAAATTGGTCCTCTTACCGATCAGTACTTTAAGACCACAAGGTTTCTTTTACTTACAGCAGCTGGTCGTGGGTGGTAACCCGAATAATGGCAGTCCAGTTTCTCTGTGCTCTCCTCTCTCTCCTCATTCTCCCCCTCATCGCTGGAGAGACGGCTGGCCTCTGTACTGGCAGGGGCCAGATGGGAATGGTGGGCCTGCTCGTGGGCCATGGCTGGATCTCCTCCACTGTGAGAATAACTGCTGTTTAGTCTAAGATAAAGCAGAGCACCAACAGAACTTTAGTTGGAGGTTCACCTTTTTTTCTTCCTCCCAATTAAAGGATGCATTCATTTCACTACAGCAGGTGTTTTTAAACTGGAGTTGGGGACCCCCCAGAAAACTGCAAGGAGCTTCTAAGGGGCCCACAGAAAATTTGAGGAAAAAATAAATAAAATGTTTTAGTTCTTATCATTTTTATATTACAAAATAATTCTGCTTTAAGACTTCATAAAGATTTTGGAAATCATGAGATAAATCGTGATGTTTTTAATGATTTTGTAATAAGAATACATTGAAGAATAGTTTGTATGTGTGTTGTATTAGCCTTTCACTTGTTATGGAGGAAGATGCTTTTTTTGAAGTTCATATATAAAAACCCAGACGGGATGTTAAACTATAGTTAAGTCAATTGCAATCTTTGTATTGTGGAATTTAATCATCATTGAAGCTCAACAAGTGAAATATCAACGATGCGTTAAACACCATCATTTATAGAAATGCAAACCCTAGCAGGTGACTTTGCACAGGCCAGCAGCATCTTTACTCAAGATTAAGCCATAAAGTATGAAAAGTTTTCATATTGTTAAAATATTAAATCTGAGTTCCAAGTTTGCATTTCCTGTTTGCTTGATGCAGTTGACAACTAAAGATTCACCCAAGATGATAATTACATTATCATTATACTCTTTTTAAGTTTTCTTGGAACTGAAAGTGGTTACGTCAGTGTTTCCCTTATATGAATTCAGCAGAGGCACAGCACAAGGTTAATTTAATATTTTTGATGCAACATAATGCTTGCCAGCCCTAGTCAACTGTGCGCTTTGTACACTGCAAAAGAGACCCCACCAATCACACACACAAATACACGCACATACTCACAGTGATGTCACCACATAACACGTCAAACTCACTTAATTTCATGTGGCCCACAAGCTAATTTCTTAAATGTAGGATGGAAGGGGATCGCAATATTTCACTGACCAATCAGTTAGAGCTTTTATGAGCATTCCCCAGCATCAACTGGACCATTTGTTAACACGGCTTAATGGATAGAGCAGCACGAGCGCAGAGCAGGTGTGGTAATTTGCAGACTGGTCTCAAACAAACAGAATATTTTAAATGCGTTTGTGAATCAGTGAGATGCACAGCAGTGGATTGTAAAACCAGATTGAACGTGGTACAGAATTGCCTGTTACAAAACTCCAAATGTCTCGGTGATGAAGCTAGTTAAAACAAACAGCCCCCACATTATAAACAGCACTGACAAAGAAAACATAAATTAGAAGACTTTTCAATTCTCAGATCAGAACACTTTCAGAAAAGTACCATGGATTTACTGTAGTAACACTAACTGTACTGTATTAACTATGGTATTTGTGGCAGAAAAAGTTTCTAAATGTATTTAGACTGATGTTTATAATTGCAAAAATGCCATAGTTCTTTATATAGAAACCATAGTTGCCAACCATGGTAGTGAGGAGCCATGTGTGGTTTTACCTACGGTTACCATGAACTATTACAAATATCATTGTTAAAAATATAGACACTGTGGAAGACTATGGCACATTTTCATAATTACTATGGACCAAACCATCAGTTCTCCATCTGTATAAACTATGTTCTCTTGTAATGCTCTCTGATTGCAGGAAAATGTGGGTTGTTTTGATTGCCAATAGATGAATACTTTAATCAATAGGAGCCTGATGAAAGGAATCTTAGTCTCACTGTCAGAATATTTCAATTTAGTCCTATAAAATTTAGGTGTTAATTTTTTCAACATATATTACTGTTAATTTTTATCTGCATCCCAACCTCAAAATCAATTTTTTAAAGTGTTAATATGGGTCAGGCTTTGCAGGCTCGTGGACGCGTGCACAACGGCACCGCTGCTGAAAAAAATCCAAGGGGAAACACTGAACGTGTTAACTCGCAAAACTTTAATCATGATTATTTTAAACAATTGACAGCCCTAGCCTTTATACATTAAATAAATGTCTTTTATTTTTTAGGATGCAATAGGATAGTCAAATTTCGGGTTCTTGGCATCAAAGAGTTTGAAAACACCTGTGAGGACTGTAAACTACCACAATTTGGCTCTAACACCGCATAGATTTTTGTCAACAAAATGGACTGAATGCAGAAAAGAGTGCAGCAAAAGGGAAGCAGCAACTCACCGTGGAAGCCCAGAATTATGAGGTTTGGGTTTGCTGAGGGGCAAAGGCTTGGAGGCATCGGCAGTGCCATTGCCATGGGAGACTGGGTGAGGGTCTTGTGAGAGGCGGGAGGGGGTTGGGTGAGGGTCCCTGAGAGGGGGTGCTGGGTGGGAGGGGTCCAACCTGAACTGCAGCTCCTTGTCACGTGCTTTGCTCTTGTGCTCAGCAAGCAGTGTGTCAAAGCGTTGCCGCCGACCGAGCACCGCCCTCCTCTGGCTTATGGAATGTGTCTGGAGACATGGGTTTCACACTTAGCATTTCGATTTGATTAATTAATGAAACATTTGGTTCACACACTTAGAAATGTGGACATTCAACTATACAATCATATCTTCCAATTATGAATGCATAACAGATTAGGGACCATATTGATATTGGCCAATATTCATGTTTTGTTTTTTAAATCATCTGCATCTTTGTGATTAGGCTGATATTGGCAGAGGATAATATTGTTAATGTAATGTTACTGGCCATAATATCAAAATAATACTGGCTATCGATATTGGCTAAAATTTCATTATTGTTGCACAGTTCGAACTCCAAATAAAGCATATTTCATTAAAGACTTAGATCACATGTAGACATTGACATACCTTGCATGTTAAGGATCTTGTGCATGGCTTACGTGCTGTCATATCCAAAACCCCACAATGGATATCTGGATTAAATTCTCGTTCTAATTGAACAAAAACATCACAGCAGACCACACGAAAGATCAGGAAAAGGTCAAGAAAATAATTGTACTTTTAAAAAGTGTAGAATTTTCTGTGTTAAATAACAAACTGGCAGCAGGTGAAAATCAGGTGAGGGCGCCACAGAGTTTTAGGGTGCCTTCACACTGGCAGTTTAGTTCGAAACGGAGTACGGTTCACATGAAAAATTGTTAAATGTGAAAGCTGTCAAGCGGGAAGGGGTGCGCACCACGGTACCAAACCAGAGACAACCTGTTGGAGGTGTTCTGAGGTCGGTTGCAATGGAACTGTAGCGCGATTCGCATGAATGTGAAAGCAGCTCGGACTCGGGTGCTCACTCATTCAGGAAGTAACCTGCGCATGCGTTTTAGCCAATGAGAACATCATTGAGGACATCATGAGGACATCATTCGTTCGGAGATCTGATGAGTTATGCCATGAAAGGGCACATATACACAGTTGTCGTTCACTTGGCTGTGCATAATGGCACCAAAATAACAATAACAAAAAAAGTATGATGAGTCGCGTTGTGTTCACCATGCATGTTAATGATGACGTAAGATGAATGCAAATTGACTGGGGTTCGATAGAATCAAGTGAGTGTGAAACCAGACCAATGCTGTGGGGGGTGGGGGGGGGAAATCGGGAACACTCAGAATTGGACCGCAGCAAACGCAACCAGTGTGAAAGCCCCCTAAGTTAACATTCACCTTGTCTCTTGTATAAGGGTCTTTTGCTACTGGCACTGCTGTTGTCCTGTTTCTTGTCAAAGGATGAGTTGTCCTGTTTCTTGTCAAGGGATGAGAGATTTCCCTTTCCATTGGGGATCTGGCCAGGGGCCATATGTGGAGCCTTTGGTATGGAGGTGAAATTAAGGCCTGGCTTCAGTGGAGAGGTGCTCACAGTATTGGAGGATGAGGAAGAGGAGGCGGGCACATGGGTGAGTTTGGCTGAAAAATCCCCCTTCAGATGGACTTTTTCTACTTTGACTGCTGGGATTAGGCTGTAAGGAGCATAAAATAGTAAAACTTCATTAGAAAATAGTATATGATTTGACAGATATTAACACTTTTATACTAAATTGTTTATTGGTTCTTTAAAGATGCATCTACAGGTAAATGCCTTCTGGCGGGTCTCTAAAGAATAGCAAGTTCACAAGTTAATTAATTTCATATTACAATGAATAGATGATTACAAAGCAGTCATTCATGTAAAAAGTTACAGAAATGGTTGAAACTAAAATTGCTTGCACTATTTTTGGCTAAATTATTATTGTTATTATATCAATAGTTTAAGTTATATCACATTTTTTAAGTTATAATCTCATGATTTAGTCATCATTGTGCCGTATATAAATTACTAATCGATCCTGCAAATTGGTTATCAACCACTTGAACATATAAATAATGAATATTTGTTGTACAAAACTATATAATCTAGGGCTGTAATGATTTCTCAATTTAATTTGATTACTTGACACAAAAATAATTATTCGATTTCAAAATTGCTGAATCGACAAATCGAAAATAATGCGGAAGTGACGCAAGTGTCCAAACACATAACGCCAAGGTGTCAGCTGTGTGAGAGCACTTTAATTTAGATGTGAAAAACAATGCAGTCGACCTGAAAAACCATAGAATCTCTTCATCAATGCAGCAGTACTTGAAAAGATGACATCCAGTTTTCACTGACCCCCCCCGACACTCAGCAAAGAAACACATTGGAATGCACTCTAAACCTATTTATCTACACAATCGTTTGCAATATAGGCTTTTATAAAGCAAAATAAAATCTTGCAATGAAAAAACTTGAGTTACACATGCAGTAATGGATGCACAAACACTTTCTGATCAGTAAATCTGTCTGAATCCCATATGATCTAAGGTTATTTTCTGCAGATTGCAATTTGTGTCCTGTTCCGTGTAAATTACTTGGCATTTGAATGTAAATGCAATCTTCATCCTTATGTAAATTAGATTTCATAAAGATTAAGTTCGCAATGCCCCACTTCTGATAAATATTTTATAGTTTATGGCGATTATCACCAGTAAAATAGAACTCAATGTGGTAATCCAGAAAACCTTATTTACTGAATAAAGCTGCAGGTCTGTGTGCGGTCAGTCCAAGCTTAAACTGACCCTGCCGTTAAAGCCACACAGCTGCTAGTTTCGTGCCTCGCAGAAACAATATATAAGACTTACCTGAAGGAATAACAGCTAGTATTCACATGTGAAATGATTAACAGTGTTAACTCAAGATGGAATGTCCAGATGATTAAGGTCATTTTGCATGGTAAGCGATAAGCTTTTGTGATCTGGACAGTATGTAGCACAAGAGCAACAACGCTGCAGTTTAACACAAATGAAAACATCTAGCCTCAATTGTTGTTAATATTGTATTATGTGTTGCATGTGTGATGGATAAAAACAACAACCAAATAAAAATTTATATCTCCATTAAATTGTTGAACCATGAATAGAACTCATCTTCAATAAACAATATTGGTGGGCAGAATGTTTCCAAAAAGCTCTAATATTTTATTTCCATGGCCTGTTTTCCCATTTTGAGTTCTAAACTGAAATGGGTAGGCCATGTGGAACATGTTCATAAAACAAAGTAGATCTTGCATTAAAAAAAAAGAGAAGTTGCACACATCTGGAGTAGCCAATCTCTGTCAGCTTGAATTATATATTTTTTATATTATAGATCTGCTTTGGGTGTCTGCATGCTTTAGATCAGGGGTTTTCAAACATTTTGATACCAAGGACCCCCAAACACGATGATCCCCCAGCGAGGGTCCCCTTTTAAAAAATGTATAGCTTTATATTTTATATATATATATATATATACAGTGAGGAAAATAAGTATTTGAACACCCTGCTATTTTGCAAGTTCTCCCACTTGGAAATCATGGAGGGGTCTGAAATTGTCATCGTAGGTGCATGTCCACTGGGAGAGACATAATCTAAAAAAAAAAATCCAGAAATCACAATGTATGATTTTTTAACTATTTATTTGTATGATACAGCTGCAAATAAGTATTTGAACACCTGTCTATCAGCTAGAATTCTGACCCTCAATGACCTGTTAGTCTGCCTTTAAAATGTCCACCTCCACTCCATTTATTATCCTAAATTAGATGCACCTGTTTGAGGTCGTTAGCTGCATAAAGACACCTGTCCACCTCATACAATCAGTAAGAATCCAACTACTAACATGGCCAAGACCAAAGAGCTGTCCAAAGACACTAGAGACAAAATTGTACACCTCCACAAGGCTGGAAAGGGCTACGGGGAAAATTGCCAAGCAGCTTGGTGAAAAAAGGTCCACTGTTGGAGCAATCATTAGAAAATGGAAGAAGCTAAACATGACTGTCAATCTCCCTCGGACTGGGGCTCCATGCAAGATCTCACCTCGTGGGGTCTCAATGATCCTAAGAAAGGTGAGAAATCAGCCCAGAACTACACGGGAGGAGCTGGTCAATGACCTGAAAAGAGCTGGGACCACCGTTTCCAAGGTTACTGTTGGTAATACACTAAGATGTCATGGTTTGAAATCATGCATGCCACGGAAGGTTCCCCTGCTTAAACCAGCACATGTCAAGGCCCGTCTTAAGTTTGCTAATGACCATTTGGATGATCCAGAGGAGTCATGGGAGAAAGTCATGTGGTCAGATGAGACCAAAATAGAACTTTTTGGTCATAATTCCACTAACCGTGTTTGGAGGAAGAAGAATGATGAGTACCATCCCAAGAACACCATACCTACTGTGAAGCATGGGGGTGGTAGCATCATGCTTTGGGGGTGTTTTTCTGCACATGGGACAGGGCGACTGCACTGTATTAAGGAGAGGATGACCGGGGCCATGTATTGCGAGATTTTGGGGAACAACCTCCTTCCCTCAGTTAGAGCATTGAAGATGGGTCGAGGCTGGGTCTTCCAACATGACAATGAACCGAAGCACACAGCCAGGATAACCAAGGAGTGGCTCTGTAAGAAGCATATCAAGGTTCTGGCGTGGCCTAGCCAGTCTCCAGACCTAAACCCAATAGAGAATCTTTGGAGGGAGCTCAAACTCCGTGTTTCTCAGCGACAGCCCAGAAACCTGACTGATCTAGAGAAGATCTGTGTGGAGGAGTGGGCCAAAATCCCTCCTGCAGTGTGTGCAAACCTGGTGAAAAACTACAGGAAACGTTTGACCTCTGTAATTGCAAACAAAGGCTACTGTACCAAATATTAACATTGATTTTCTCAGGTGTTCAAATACTTATTTGCAGCTGTATCATACAAATAAATAGTTAAAAAAAATCATACATTGTGATTTCTGGATTTTTTTTTTTTAGATTATGTCTCTCACAGTGGACATGCACCTACGATGACAATTTCAGACCCCTCCATGATTTCTAAGTGGGAGAACTTGCAAAATAGCAGGGTGTTCAAATACTTATTTTCCTCACTGTATATATATATATATATATATATATATATTTATTAGAAAAAAGCATTATATTATAAAGACAATGTGTGGTTTGCAAAATTAAATAACTGACTGTTATTTTGTAATAAAGGAAATTAAGAAAAATTAAAAGAAATGATTAAAATATCATATTAAAGAATCTGGGAAATATTACTTTGTATTATGTTGAGCAAATATCTTTTTTATTCCCACTGTTAGAGTATGTACAAACCTGAAGATTTTTTTTTATTAAATTGAAATATATTTATACTCTTTAAAAAGTAGAATGAAAGAATAATTGGATCTTTTCTTTGCGGCCCCCTAGGGGTCCTCGGACCCCAGTTTGAAAACCCCTGCTTTAGATATTGTTTGCACAATAGTTTTGTTGTTACTCGCTCATCAAAACCTGCGCTAATGAATGCATTTTAGCCAATCAAGACTTTACCTCGACAACTTTATGCAATTTGAGTTATTTAATAATTTTTCCAATTACTTGATTAATCATCAGAAAAATTAAAGATCAGAAAGATATTCAAAATAATCAATAGTGATAGCCCTAATATAAAACACATCCACACCTCTCTTCTTGCAGCACCCTATAGGGGAAGTGAGGCTTCCTGTTAAGCAGCTTCTCTTTGGCTGGTTTGAAGATTTTAGGGATGCTGCTGTTTGCGCTGGAGGGGCGTGTCAGTGTACCTCCACTGACAACCCCGCCCCCGACTCCGCCCCCAATGCTTCCCTTATTCCGAGAGATTGCAAATGCTGTAGAGGCAAAGCTGGATGGTGGCTTGATGCTGGAGCTGTGTCTTCTCTCTGGAGAGGGGGAAGATAATTTTGTTTTTACATGTTTACTCTCTGAATGCAGGTAATCTGACCTTGAAAGTTGAAAGGTAAATAAACGCATCATCAAATATACATTAATACGCACACACTAAAACAAAATCTGATTAGCATTATTTTTGTGAAACAGTGTCAAAAAAAAGCAATGAGATGGAAAATAAAGGAAGGAAAAGAAAATAAATGAGAAGGGATGGAGAGAAAGGAAGAGGAAGGAAAAATAGAACAGAATATGCTCAATTTATGGGGTTTGACAAAGCTTTTCTTGAGTAAGAATTTGTGTCTGAGTTTGAATTTTGGCCGAGACAACCATGGAGACATTTTAATGGCTAGTTGACCTAACCTAGCCTAAACCTGCAATTAAACTAAATAGATTAAGACTCCTGGCACACACACACACACACACACACACACACACACACACACACACACACACGGCACCAACTATGCCCCTTTTCACAATATGTTATTGAAATCTTTGGTATCCCCAGAATGTGTCTGTGAAGTTTCAGCTCATAATACCCTACAGATATTTATTATAACATGTTGAAAATGCCAATCTTTTGGTGGGAATAAAAAGGAACTGTTTTTGTGTGTGTGTGTGTGTCTTTAAATGCAAATGAGCTGGTGCTCCCCGCCCCGTATCCAGAATAAGGTGGAGTTTTGACATCTCTGCATCGGATAACTAGACATCATAAGCAATATGACTGACAGTGCATATAGTGGTGTTCAGCCCTATATGTTTGAACCGGAGTCAGACACTGATGAAGGAGAGACTCCATCAGAAGTAACAACTTTGAGAATGAACCAGGAAGTTTCCGAATGGTTATTTGATAAATCTATTTTGTTGTATAGTTTTTTCAACAGTTTTGCAATGATGGATGAGCAACACACACACACACACACACACACACACATACTGTTACAATGTCCGCTATGCGCTATAACAAAACAACACACAAACAAACATGTCTGTCAGCAGTGTCCATCAACAGTCGTGGGCAGGGACTGTACAAAGTGATGTCACTTTGTACAGAATGTGCCAACAGCTTGTTCTGAGACAGTGCTTATGATTAATGGGGATTAAAAAAAAAGGACTGGGTGGATTTTTATCATTATAGGGTGGTTGTGTACACTCACTGCCAACACACATTTATGTTCAAACACAATGTAAAAGTGAATTTTGCATAATATGTCCCCTTTAAGAAATGCCAAGACACAAATATACCAAGCTTCCAAGACCAATTTAACTGTAATTATACAACAACTGGTATGAAGATTATGAGCTAAATATTATTTTCAAAAAGAGTTCAAGGGGCAGTGTATAATTACAGTGCCACTAGTGGCATCAAATGGAAAAATACATAACTCACCACTACAATGTGCGGGTATTGAGGGTGGTTGCCAAGGCCTTGCACTGCATTTGCTAAGATGTTCTGTGTGGTTTCTAGAATATTGCCTGGTGGTTGCAAAGCCAAAAGAGCCCAACTTCAAGCCTCTATAATAGTCATCAGTTTTCCTGAACAATTCCCCCATCTTCCACTGGTCAGCCAAACAGGTGGTCTCGCCCCAAATTCAAAGCATTAGTTAAATCAAGAAGTTGACAAGTTGGCTGCTTAATCAAACACAGCAAAATGTTGAAAGCTTCACAGAGCCAGTATCTAAACTCTTCAGGGAAATTAACATATGAATGGCTTACTTACAGTTGTTGAGGGGGGGTGAGGATGTCAGTTAGGGAAGCAGTCAGCTAGTATCCTTTATAAAGTAGTACTCCTTTAAAAATTCTCATCAGGTCTGGGCACTCTGCCAGATCTTCTGACAGAAGGAGTGAACTGCTGTGCTGCAGCTCTGGCTTCTCCATACTTGCAAGTCAACAACACACATACAATCCTGCTACTCAAACTCAACATTGGTCACTAATCTCTTCAGCAAACCAATGTCAAACACACATACACACACTCCCTGGTCTGATGTCTCGCCTGTGTTTATCTGTGCTGATAAAATCCGTTGCAGCTATCCTTATAGCAAAAGCACAAAGACAGGTATAAACAACAGTAAGAAATCCTTGACTTATTTATTTCTCAGAGATGCTTGTGGCATCTTTCCAGGTATTTGGTACTGCTCTGAGAATGTGAGCCAACAGCAATTTGTGTAACCAACACCCCAATCGACAAAGCCCCAATTAGACCACAACTGTCCGCAAAATCACTTTGTCCCATGTTGAAAAGCAATCTGGGACTGTTGTAGGGAAACTATAAACCAAACAGTCCAGTATCTACCTGACAAATTACCACAGGGAACCACCACCAAAAAAACAAAGAGCCTGAAGCAAAAATGGAAGATTATCTGTCTCGAAAAATACAAACACCTTTTTTGCATTTTAGTAAACAAAACAAGCCAGCAGCCCTCCAAAACATGTGGCATATCCCTGCTAGTGTTGCTCTGTATACAGGGTTGGGAGGGTTACTTTTGAAATGTATTCCACTACAGATTACAGAATATATGCTGTAAAATGTAATTTGTAACATATTCTGTTAGATTACTCAAGGTCAGTAACGTATTCCAAAAAACACATTCTCTGAAAAACCTAATTATCTTACGCAGTGTTGTTTCTAAAACAAAATCAATCAAATTGATCTTGTTTTAAGGATTTTTTTTATATTTTTACAGGAAAACAATACAAAAATTATCATCAAGAATGCGATTTTTTGCACTAATATCAAATTTCTTACTAGAAAAAAAGAAATTATGATCTAATGTGAATTTTCTTGATAAAAAATACGATCGTGCCTGGTAGCATGTGCATGTAAAATAAAAATGGAATATAATTTTAGCTTAGCGTAAAGCTGGCAATTCACACAAGGTTTATTTCTATTTCTTCTGCTCCAAACTTACATCAAACTAACTTCTCTATCTGCTCGTATGAATGTCACACACCATAAGAAAGTGTTTCACCGCTGTTCAAATGCACTTTGGATCACATAATTTACGTATATGTATAAATGTTTTTCATCTGAAAGAATTAAATATTAAATGAAACAAATGACAATAAACTGCAAATCTCATCAGTAATTTAAATAATTTTTGAATGTAACTGTATTCTAATTACCAATTATTTAAATTGAAACTATAGTGGAATACAGTTACTAAAATTACTTGTTTCCACCTGGTATTACAATGCGTCTCGGATGATCTGATCATATGTGGTCAGGTGAGACACATCACTGTTTACACCTGGTCACTTAAATGTGTCTCCTGTGAACACTTGTGTTCAGATTTGGAGGGGAGGGTCTCTGTTTCATGACGACATACATCAATCACTATGTCAGTGTGTTTAACATTTAACATTAAAGTTTTCATGTAAAAGGAACATTAAAAATGACCATAAGAGAGTAATCTCTTATGGTTGTAGTACGTCAACAACACACTTTTATTTTTAGACCAAACAGTTCATAAGTTACATTATATGCAACATTAAAGTTCATTTTTGAACTGGTGGTGGCGCTATAGAGTTTGGCTTAGAGACCCCAAACCTGGTCTGAGAGCTTTTCATAATGACTCGTATGACTCGTATGAGTTGTGCCAAATTTCACAATTTTTCTATTTACGGATCATAGTGCTGCCTTTAACTCACTTTGGAGAGAAAGAGGAAGATTAACAAGAATCGCTGCAAGCTGCAATTATCGTGGATAAGCCCTGTAACTATTCAACAAGCAGAATACAAAAGACCTTCAAGTTCTATAGAAATTAATCTGTAAGACCTCCATATGTTTAGAACTATACATTTAGATATTGGTTATCTTTTGGAAAAAAAAGAAAAAAAAAGGAGATGTCTCCAAAATGCTCAGATCAACTCAGGGCATGATGATGACACATACCAATTTTCTTTCAAATCTGACAAAGCTTTCAAAAGATGCATCACTTTATAAGAAAATTCTATATGGTGGAGAGGTAGTATGACCCAAGGAATCCATAGACACCAACTTCATGATTTTAGGACATACGATTCAAAAGTATATATACAAAATTTTCTTGACCCATAGGTTCCGCTATCACCAAACTTTGCATGTAACCTCAGATCATGGTCCTAATCAAGCATAACAAGTTTCGTTTCGATATGACATAGCTTTGCGAGATTAACATGACAGCTTTACTTTCTGTTTTACTTCAACCTCGTTAACTTTGCATTGCTGTAACTTTTAATTAAAGATTAAAAACTAATTTATGTATTTTCAGTTTGACATTATTAAGGTAACATGATCCACAAGCGTAACTGTGTCCCAATCACCCATTCAAACATACATTTACACTCATACACCAATGGCGGCAGAGCTGCCATACAAGGTGGTAGCAACTTGGGAGCAACTTAGGGTTCAGTGACTTGCCCAAGGACACTTCAGCAACCCTGCGATTGGCAGCCAACCCGCTCTATCACCTGAGTCACAGCATTCAGTATTGAAATGTCGCACCACTTGTATCTGACGTAAACATGGGATAACAGTAGGTTTTTTTATGGTTGGCAAGCAACTTGCTGCAGTAATACAGAATAGAGCACTTATAGACCTTTAAAGACATTCCATAGTGCACTATGATTTGATGACAGTACTTCAGAATCATATCATAAAAACTGGATTAACAATAAAACAGATTTCACTGAATTGGACATATTTGGGACAAAATTAATGTATAGATGTACAATCAATCAAATTAAAATCATGATATGTCCTAGCCTGATCATTAAACACTATAAGACAGCAATTTCATATAGCAAACTTATCAGGATATTTATTAAAAAAAAATAAGTGTTAGATTTAAGTTGACGCATGAAGTTGAAGTATATTTAATTTAATGCTAAAAATAATACAATATAGTTATGCAATATCTCAAGCAAAATTGTTTTTGTACTGAATATTAGCTTTTTAACAATTTCTATTTATTTATTCAGTGATGCTCAGTTGTACATAATTATAATAACTTAAAGTTACCGACTCCAAAGATTTTTCAAATAACCATGCAAATAAAAATATAAATACATATTGTAAATATTTGGCTTTAAGACACTGCTAGGATCAATGCTTTTAAAAATGTAAATGTTTATGATTAAAAAGTATTTTTATGATTTAAAATTCTGGTTTAGTATTTGTACAATAAACAGATTGTACTCTGGAATATTTGAACATCAATGCCGCACTAAAAACTGAATAGAGTATCAAGTGCAATGATGTTTTGGCACTCTGAGGTTGCAACTTTTAGAACCTGGACAAAATCTTGGATTTTAGGGTACAAATATGGTCATGGGAAAGTTTCCATTAAAATTATAGGCCCTGGTTTCATTTTGAGTTTTGATAGCCCATGGTTTATGGATATTTGTATACACTAGACAGGCAGTTTTAAACCACCTCGGGTCGCTTTGAGTGTAAACTTATTATCCAAATCTGAGCAATATATGAAAACTACAAATAATACTGCAAATACTTTGACAAAAAAAGTCAAAAGGTTCAATTATTAATACAAAACACTTAACAGTCAGGCTGCTCGGTTTGCTCGAAAAATCATTCTGCAATTCTTTTGACAAACCACACTGCTGTGCTGACTTGAAGCAAACCAAACTCAGACCACCTCCGCAAGTTCGTAAGGAGAGTGCACCATATATTAAGAACCATGCGTGAAGTATGACAGAGTGCCACCCCTGAACTATGAAACATGCAGCGTACGCAGAAAATATAGTCTTTAATTAAACTGCAGCCTTTTGCGGTTTAATAATAACATTTTGATTAATTATGCAGCCCTTTACAGTGAAATAAAAAGCACCACAGCATTTTGCCACTGGGTTTCAATGATATTTTGGCTCCCCCTTGTGGTAAATGCTGATATAATTATTTAGAGTGCACCATCTATCATCTTTTAGAATTGAAAACGACAAATAAATTGACTCAGCATCAGGTAATGAGACCTTCCTTTTAATTACTTTTAATAGGTTAATTACTATAAATAGTGCAAAAAATTTGAGAGGGCAAGACCTTGACAAAATCGAAATAAGAAAGAAACAGCTTTCAACACATATATAAAACACTTAAAAAGACCTTGAACCTTAAGAACACATATCCACTAAATTACAACCGATTCACTTAATTGACACCACGTTTAACTTGTATTCAATTTCTTATTAAAATTATTTCAAAATGTATGCAGCATTAACTTTGGAAATGTATTCATGACCTTACTTCACGATATTACCAATGCTACAGTGTTAAATACAATGTTACACCAATGTTGACAGTTTTCATACCTTAAAAATGAATAAATGAATCAATAAATAAAATGCCTAAGCAAACAATCAATCTCAGAAATACTATTGAGAGATGATTTATTCTAATTTTATTCCTGAAATTTTCAGATGCCTTGCAGGAGATTTTACATGTGCGAGATTGGGGGAAAAAAAGCACAGAAATTCAGACTAAAAAGAGCGCATCAAATATTAACTTTGGGATAGTAAACAGAACTCTGGTGGTGGATATCAAAGGCTTGTGTTCTTCCCTCTTCATGTTATGATAGCTGAGATAGAGCAGAGGTGGGGGCGGGAGGGATTTCTGTCTTAATTCCCTTGAGTGAGATATGATTTTCTAAAAAACCTCCAGTAAAGACAGAAAGGAAGAGAGAGAGGAACTCAACTGTAGATAACAGAAGATGGTCTTACCGTAGTGTGCTTGGAAGGCCTGGGGTTTGACTACCTGACTGCAGTGGCTGCACATGACCAGGTAGAAGTCGTCCTGTGCAGGACACTGACCAAAGATGGGCATATCTGCAGAAACACACACAAACACCAGGTTTGCGTGTTAGCGTTTGATAGCATTCACAAATACCATGTTTTGTTTTTTTTAAATAACAATTGCTCAATTATATCAAATACTTCAACTGAAACAATTAATTGAAGTCAATTCTTAAACGGAACAATAATGACTGTAAATCAGAAGATCAACTCAAAATTAAACTCAAAAGTAGCTTTAAAAACTGAGATTCACTACAGGGGCTGACATTTTTTTTTGTTTGTTTAAAATATCATTTTGTCACTAAAAGTGCCCCCAGCCCTGGTCATTTCTGACCTTGCTTGTAACACAGCATGCTGAGACAGTTCTAACACAACGGTTACACATATGGCTATTTCAACTTCACAGTAGATTTAATCAGAAAAACATGACGGCACAAAAAACACATAACTATCAAATATCAGCTCATTATAAAACCCGACAATGTAACCAAAAAAAAAAAAAACACAAAAAAAAAAAAAACTGTTTGGATCATGAAATCATAATCAATATAAGATTGGCTGTATACATAAACTAAAATCTGACCCAACCAATTAATGGATTCATAATCTGACAACATACCAACAAAAGCCCAATAAAATTGTTGTTTTTCCCCAAACCTCAAGTACTCATGTACACAGTGCACATACTTAATAAAAAGTGTCTCTCCACTACACTGCCTGTTCAGTTTAATAAGAGCTCAGACCAGGTAAGGCCACCCAGGCCTTTCTGGGTATGTTCTGGAAAAAGTGTCTGGATGAGTTTACACGGTGCAGAGGGTCATTCACATAAAAGCTACTCACCCTTGTTTTCATAAAAAATAAGTAATAAGAGATAGCAAGTTACAGAGCCAGCTGCTCCAAAGGTTGCCTGGGGAGTGGGTCTTTACCGAATGAGGTGAGTGGGTGAGCAGATGAGGATAAAGAGTAACTAAGTGGGAGAAAATATGAGACTGAGATTGCAGATTAAGTGTGGCAGTAAAGTTGTGAAATATCTGCAAGGGCAAATGATTATAAACATATTAGTGAAAGTAAGCTGTACAGTAGGTGGCATTTGGCTATCAAGATTCATATTCACTGCAAGTGCCCTGAATTTAATGCAGAGTTTGTGGAAAACAGTCAACCCAAACCACACAAATAACTACAGCACTGAAAATAGGTGAAAGCAGCAGAAAAACTATCTGCACATTAACAGCTAGTCCTAGCTGTTTGGTGAGACTGGCACTTGTTCCAAACACAGACTACTTGTTCAGTACATTTTACATTATGTCTAATGCTTGACCTGACTTGAAGTCTGTGTGATTCACAGCAACATGCAAATAATGATGTTCCAACAAACCAGATTATACGCTGAACTGAAAAACATCATTTGTTATCAACAAATCATTTTTGTTCCAGGCCAACACATTCAAATCTGTGATTTTTGCAAGGAAAGAAATTTTCCTGTTTGGCATATTAGTTTCTCAAGCCACGACGGTGCAGAGAATTGACTGCCTGCACCTGAAGGAGCCGCCTGACACGGTTCACAGTTAGTTTTACTGTTACTTACCATCATGTTACATCCCTACAACACAGACGTCCTACGCATTATTTTTATTTATTTAAAGACCGGAATTGTTCCTGTTTCTTGAAAACCCGAGCGAGTTGTGTAACTATTTCAAACAGTATCCACCTCTAACAAACTTCATTGGCAAACAGATCAGCTGAATGTAAACAAGCACACTGAAACTGAGGTAAGGTACAAACAGACATTTTCAGACTTATTTATTGTGATCAAAGTGTTTGTTCAGAGTTACTTGTTTAATGTTTTTATCAAAAAGTGCCTTGTTCTCACTGTCATTTGAATAAGAGAGCGCTCTCTCTCTCTCTCTCTCTCTCTCTCTCTCTCTCTCTCTCTCTCTCTCTCTCTCTCTCTCTCTCTCTCTCTCTCTCTCTCTCTCTCCGCCTCAGGGAGACACACAATTTCAAAGTTGGTTAAAATTAAACTGATATATATTAAAATAGATTTAAATGGCAAACAAACACGCACTTATGACATGTTTGGATGTATGACTACAGAGACATCTCTATGAAAACTAGTAAATCCCGGGCATTTAAGGCGATTTAGAAATCCCGTTTTAACTTTTTTAAAGTCCCATTCAGGGGATATTACAGCTTGTCCTACTTGTAATACAACTTGCAGACAATTTTCCGCTTCCTTTGGTGATTGTTGTGCTGCACTGATAGATTGAACACTAGGGCAGGGTGATGCTATAGTTCAACCATGGGATTTCATTAAACCATAGTAAACACAAAATTAAACATGGTTACTACTACAATATTACTGAAGTAAAACCATGGTTTAAAAAATTATGTACAGATTTTGCAGTTTTTGAAGGAAATTGGTACTTTAATTCACCAAAGTGGCTTTCAACTGATCACAAAGTATAGTCTAAAAACACTGAGTGTTTGAGAATTATTTTATTTTTATTTATTTTATCAACTCTAAACAGGCCCCATTTCCAGCAGCCATAACTCCAAGACCTTATCCTTGAAAAATCATGCTAAATTGCTAATTTGGTATTAGAAAATCACTTGCCATTATATCAAACACAGTTGAAAGCTATTTGGTTTGTTAAATGAAGCTTTGTTTTTGTTTTTTAGTTGCCACAGTATGCAATAGACTGGCATGTCTTAATGTCAATATTAGGTCAAAAATGGATTTCTCAAGAAACTTGTCAGAAAATCATTGTTATGAGGAATGAAGGCTACACAATGCTTGAAATTGCCAAAAAAAACTGACGATTTTAAACAAAGGTGTACACTACAGTCTTCAAAGACAAAGGACAACTGGCTCTAACAAGGACAGAAAGAGATGTACAAGATGTACAACTAAACAAGAGGATAAGTACATCAGAGTCTCTAGTTTGAGAAATAGATGCCTCGAATGTCCTCAGCTGACAGCTTCATTGAATTCAACCCGCACAACACCAGTTTCATGTACAACAGTAAAGAGAAGACTCAGGGGTGCAGAACTTATGAGAAGAATTACAAAGAAAAAGACACTTTTGAAACAGAAAAACAAAAAGAAAAGGTTAGAGTTGGCAGAGAAACAGATATTCTACAACAGATAATTGGAAAAGAGTGTTATGGATCTTAAACCCATTGAGCTTTTGTGTGATCAGCTAGACTGTAAGGTGTGTGAGAAGTGCCAGACAAGACACCCACATCTATGGCAAGTGATACAGGAAGTGTGGGGTGAAATGTCTCCAGAGTATCTGGACAAACTGACCGCTAGAATGCAAAGAATCTGCAAAGCTGTCATTGCTGCACATGGAGGATTATTTGAGGAGAACTCTTTGTAGTTTAAGTAAATGTTCTGAACTTTTTTTTTTTTTAAATTGTAATAGTACTTTTTCCAAGTTATTAATGTCATGACTACACATTGTGATCAGTTGAATGCCACTTTGGTGAATACAAGTACTAATTTCTTTCCATAAGAGCAAAATCTGTACATTACTCCAAACTTTTGGCCACCAGTGTATATAGCTCCGGAAAAATTAAGAGACCACTGCAGAATTGGATTTCGGTATGGTCTGAGTAAAATGAAAATGTTTGTTTTATTAAAGTACTGACCACATTTCTCCCTAATTCTAAATAAAAATATATTGTAATTTAGAGCATTTATTAGCAGAAAATGACAACTGGTCAAAATAACAAAGACAAAGAAACCTGGAGAGGCCTTCAAACCACAGTGTCTCGCACACACTGTGAAATTTGGTGGAGGATCGGTGATGATCTGGGGATAATCGATTAATTGAAGCCTATCCTTTGATATATCCACAAAGACCACAGCAGCCAATAAACAAGCCAAGTTTAAGTTTGAATACCGGCGTCTGGTCTCATTATTATCTGCACAAACAAAACGCAGGGCATATGTACACTGCACGTACACACACCAAGTGATAATCTCATGCCCAGTCAAATATCTGCTAACTGCATTGCCTTGAACGATTCTGTATTAAAATCATTCCTGGCTTGCAATATGCATATCGTGATATGTGCATTTGCAATATTTTGATAAATTAGATATATCGTGCAGCCCTACTTCAAAGTAAAAGAGCTTCACGTGCACTATAATTAAATGTCTTACGGTGCTATGAATGTACAATTAGTTTGAATCTGTCTTTTTGTGATAAGATGCGATTGCAAATGAGTACATGCCATCTGTGGTTGCTGAACTATTTCCTTCTTCCTAATGTAATGCAATTTCTTTGTGCAAACAAATGACAAAATGGGAAACAGGAGAAACTTCAATCTACCATCTGAAACACAAACGCACACAAAACAAGTATTTTTACATTGTTGGAGTTGTGTCTAATTCTGAGTAAACATCATGCTAAATAAAATTTCAATTTTTTTAGTCAATTTATGTACATCATTTGGTATTATATAAAATTGTGTGATGTACAATATCAGCATAATATCGGCCACCCTGCTCTCTGGATATCGGCAATGTCGGTTGACCACTAGCGAATTATCACACAATTTAATATTGTAAATAACATATACTGTAAGGGATCTCCTCTTTGGGGTGCTGATCCCCTCCAAACCAGCAGAGGGTGCTCGCCTTGGGCCTCCCGTGCCATGCTCCTCTCCACTCCTGCAGATGGCACCAACGCCCCTAAGTCTACCCTCTGCATAGGCCTATATAAGTCTGTTTGTTCCTTGCTAAAGTGTTCAGTCTTGAGCCTATGTACCTTGTGCCTCCAGTGACCAGCTCTCAAGTTAAGTCTTATCCTTGATTTACTTTCTTGACCCTTCTGTCTATTTTGTTTCTCAGTTTTGTGGAGGTAATGGCCCTACTATCGGGGAGTTATCTCAGTGGTAGAACACCAAACACTCGAGCACTGCAGACCCGGGTTCGATCCCCGCCTATGGCAGCCCCGTTACATATACAGTACTGTGCAAACATGTAAGGTACTTGTGAAAAAGTCTTAAAAAATAATGACATAAATAGTTTTAATTTATCACTTAATGTCATACAAAGTCCAGTAAACATAAAGCTCAAATCAATATTCAGTGTGACCACCTTTGCCTTTAAAACAGCCACATTCTCCTAGGTACAATTGGACAGTATTTCTTGGTTATTGGAAGATAGGATGTTCCAAGCTTCTTGGAGAGTTCACCACAGTTCTTTATCCATTTAGGTTGTCTCAGTTGCTTCTGTCTCTTTATGTAATCTCAGACTGACACAATGTTCATTGGGGGGCTTTGTAGGGGTCATGACATCTGTTGCAGGGTTCCGTGTTCTACTATTTTCTATTTGCAAAAGTAATGTTTGGGAGTCTAACATTTATATCTCCTATTGACAAACTAAAGCTGAAGATATAAATAACCATCTTATGACACATGCTTTTGTGAAACATCTTATGTGCCTAAGACATTTGCACAGAACTGTACATAAAATTGCTAAAAACAATAATCAACTGTTACTTAGCACTATATTTACTCAATTTCCACACAATTTGTACTTTATTATTAAAAATAATAATTTAAAAATCTTTCAAAAATGTGATGTTTTGTTAAATAATTTTGTTATTATTAGTAGATAGCAGTTTCTGTTTAGTCATCCAATTTCAGAGAGAGAGAGAGAGAGAGAGAGAGAGAATGAATCACGAGAACATAAATTGTCATGATCTCCTGCACGCCTGTTGCAGCTCTGACACACAGGAGAGTTTAAAATATATATGTTGTTGAACACAAGTCTATTATTGTAGTAACACGATGACACATACTAGCAACAAAACAAACTGTGACTGGTCATTTACATTTCTCAGACAGCTCCTTCACATTTAGCAGTCTTTTCTATCGGCTATTTCCCTACCGGCCACCAAAACCGCCTAGGGTGGAGCGGCTGTTGTCCGCCAGAGGGTGGAGGACCGGACGACAGTGTGTCAGAAAACCCCATTACAGATACATATTGAACCTTGGTGCTATTGTGGGGAAAAGGAGATTTGATTCCAGCTTGCATCATGTCAAGTTCCCATACTCCCATTTTCACCTCAATAATTTCCTGTATCTTATCTACTTTGCGGTCAATAATTATTATTTTTTGTATAAGTAGATGTACAGTTTGACAGTTAATAACTTGTAACACCCATTTTGATCACTTTAAAAACACCCTAAACCAAAGCCATAAATGAGTAAGTGTTTTGTCAGCTAAGAATGTGGAGCTCAGAAAGGCACTATCTGTCCATTAGTGAGAGATCCAGGAGGTTAATTAGTGTGAGTGATTAAGGGGAAAGGAACAGCACTGCGCCTGGCATTTGACTGCCACTCCTTCATATAGAGACACAAGGACACTCAAAAAATATCTAACCTCGTCAGCTTCACCTAGACGTACCTGTACTGATCTCACAGTAATCACTACCTGTCTGGAAATCAGGACACTACCCTCTTCAAGAATTCACAAAAGTGACTGTCAAGTAGTAGTTAATCAGGGCTTTGTTTAAAGTAATAATTCACTCAAAAATGTAAATTCTGTCATTTACTCATCTTCATGATGGTTGAAACCAGTAGGGTATGACTTTCATCCCTCCATGGGGCACACAAAAAATTTAGATAGAATGCTAACCTCAGTCAGCATTCACTTTCATTGCTTCTTTTTTTTCTCCATACAATGAAAGTGATTGTTTTTCACAATGAAAAAATACGTGTTTAATGGAAGTCATTCAGATTTCAACCATCATAAAGGAGAGTAAATGATGACAGAATTTGGGGGTTGATTCACTGCTGTCCTAAGATGAGGCATGTCAATTTACCTTATCAATAAAACAGTATGTGTTTTTTCCCTTTTCTCCCCAATTTGGCATGCCCAATTCCCAATGCGCTCTAAGTCCTTGTGGTGACATAGTGACTCACCTAAATCCAGGTGGCGGAGGATGAATCTCATTTGCCTCCACGTCTGAGACAGTCAATCCACATATTTTATCACGTGGCTTGTTGAGTGCGTTACCGTGGAGAGCTAGCTCATGTGGAGGCTTGTCATGATATTCTCCGCGTCATCCACGCACAACTCACCATGAATGAGAACCACATTTAGGGACCAGGAGGAGGTTAACCCAACGTGACTCCACCCACCCTAGCAACCGTGCCAATTGGTTGCTCAGGAAGCCTGACTGGAATCACTCAGCACACCCTGGATTCAAACTTGTAACTCCAGGTGTGGTAGCCAGCATCTTTACTTGCTGAGCTACCCAGGTCCCCGCAAAAAGTAGGTCTTAATAACGGGTGGAGAACAAATATATCACCACATATTGCAAAAGAAATTTGGTGCTGTCCAGGTAGGTGATAATGTCAGTGACTCATATGAAAAAACACTTTGAAATCTTACAATGAGATATATGATAAAAAGTAGTTACAGATCTATTTATTAATAGATTACATTGCTGTGATGTCACAGAGCAGGCAGACACACTTCAGGGTTATTTTGACCAGCACATTACAATGGTGGACATAAAAGCGCTGCTGTTTTAATAGTCATTTAAACATTACATAATGTATTAATATTTGTTAATATTAATAAAAGTTACTATGAATGGACATCTATGGTTACAGTGAATAAATATATGTAGGTTTCAGGGCTGCACAGTTAATCAAATAAATAATCGAGATTACAATTACAGCTCCCACAATAAACTAATCATCAAAAGTGTCAATTACACCAGTCAATGTAGGTCTACTGTTGCGTCAAGATTTTCCATTTAGCATAGGCTATGTTTTTTCAGTGGTTGATCATTTTAACAAACCAGACACATGTCCATTGCTTGCTTCTGTGTATGATTTATTAAAATGTTTTATAAATTGACCAATGTAAAGTTGACCATTTAGGAAACCATTCTTGATTTACTGTTTAAAACAGCAAGAAAGTCATTCAGGACACAGTCAGCTTGTTTTGGGTATGTAGCTGACATAAATACAACAGCATGCAGTTGATCCACCCCAAATAAGTATTTTAATGTAAATTAATCTATTAATCAAAATTAATCAGAATTACAATACAAAGGGAAAACAGGGTGTTTCAACCCCACAAACAGAATTTTTTTGGCATTTTCAGCTCAATTCATGAAAGCACCCATTTCATTTCTGTAGAGCCAAAACAACAAAGAAGTTCCGGAACTTTAAATAGAATTTTATTATATACCTTGCTCTATAGTTATTAGTATTGGCTATATTGGTCAACCGCCTAATAAAAGTTGCTGACCCTCATAAATTGTATATAAAGAGGAAAGTAGTGGCATCATCTCGGAGCATAAAGACAAACTTGAAAAACGCGGCGTTCCGCAGTGTCATGAGGTAGGTATGTCATCTGACGTCACTTTAGAAAAAGTTTTGAACTGATGCATCGGCTGAGTCATCTCAAGTGGCAAGTTACATTAAAATTTTCAATTTGGCACCTACAGCAGACAGCACACACTCCTGCAAGGAATAGCAGATATATTTTCACCCGTATTCATAGTACATACATGCAGATGTGTAGTAGACATGTGCAGATAGTGGCTTACGGTCTAAGGTCTAGGGGCCAGGAGAAGGAGGAGGAGTGAATAGCCTCCACAATTACCTGCTATGAGTTTAACTACTGCTTTGAGGGACTCCTGCAGACAATAACAACCATTTCAAAGAACATTTAGGAGGACTGCTTCCTTTTGAAATTCCAAATTAGCTTTCAGGGCTCCCACGGTTTTTGAGCAATACATTTCCATTAATTTTTCAATCGTTTGTGATTTGCCAGAAAAGGAAATGATTTTAAAGTGATTGCACTTTCTGGAGAATCAAATATTTCACAGCTGAGTACAAGTCTAAGAATTTATATTCACTACAGAAATTTCCATGACTTGAGATTTTACTAGTTTCCTGGTCTGGAAATCAAAACTTTAATATTCTCTAACATTTCCACATTTTCCATAACAATGGGAAGCCTGTTTCTTCCTGTTGCCAAATCATCACTTTGTGCAATGAACATACTATGTTTATCAACTTATTGCAGCACTCATATCAAACATGGGAACTATGGTGCAGCTGGACGTCAATAACATTGAACCCGAACGAGTTAATAACGACTTCAGTGATCACAGGACTTCAAACATCTTGGAAAATAATTCATAAAATATATATTCAATAGTTTCACTGTTTTTTTTTTTTGTTTTGTTTTTTGTCCTTTTGGAGCAAGACAGCCCAAAGACACTATTTGTTTGAAATATACGACTAAAAGCTGGGTGATAATGTTTAACATTTGTCCTATTCAGTTCCATGGAAGAAAGTCATACAGAATTGGACCAACATCAGGGTGAGTAGATAATGAAAGGATTTAATTTTTTTTGATGAACTACAAAGAAATCAAACCACGCAAGCAAGTGAGCACTCAAGCATTAGAGAACAACATGCTTATGATAGCGTATTATGACATGTTCGCCATCAGAGCTGGGTTGATACGACATAAAAACAACTGACGTTTTAGTGTCTTTTAATTGTGCAACTAAGGTCTGAGATGAAGTTAAGAAGAGGACAGATAGGATGTGCTGAAAATGAGAAAGAATGGTGAAGGAAGAAAACAGAAGGTAGAGAAAAAGAGACAATTGAGAGACGCAGAGAGGGTGATCAGGTGAGAGGGAGAGACCACAAGACAGTCGGTAAGAGAGAGACTGTGCGCTGTAGTGTTATTATAGTTAAAGAAAGCTAAAATTAAAACAATCAAAATCAAAAATTATTTTTGTTAAGAACTCAAACTAAAATAAAATGAAAATGATCTTAAATTCATTTTCATTTGAGTTTTTGTTATACTAGGGTGGATATGGGCAAAGAGGGACACTCTTTGAAATTTTTAATTTCTTGACACTTTGAATTATGATCTAAAATTAAATGACACATAACCTAAGATTATACCTTTAAAGAAACCTTATGATCTCTTCTTCATTTGTCAAAAGCAAAAATTAAGAAATATTCAATACTAGAATGTAGAACCTTTGAAGAACCTCTTGTCCAAATCCCAGATTTTTTTTATACAGTATTTGTAAAGTGAAACAGAAGAAAAAGTATTTCTATAGAAAATATCTACATCTATTTGGAATACATTTTACATTTTCATATACACTTTTCACATCATAACATTAACTTAACTTTTACATTTTTATAACCTTAACAAGATTAACCTCAAATTTCTGTCATTTTTTTTTACCATTACTTTTCCCACCAGTGGTAATGAAATGAGCTCTGCCACACATCCCGAAGTAAAATCATAAATTTAAAACCTTAAAAAGATAAAGGGATAGTTCACCCAAAAATTAAAATTCTCATCATTTACTCAACCTCATGCCATTCCAGATGTGTTTGACTTTCTTTCTTCTGCTGAGCACAAACAATGAACATTGAAGCTCTGTAGGTCCTTACAATGCAAGTCAACAGTGTTCAAAATGATGCTCCAAAAAGCACATAATGGCAACATAAAAGTTATCCATAAGTGGTTTAATCAATGTCTTCTGAAGTGATCTAATCTCTTTTGGGTGAGAACAGACCAAAATGTAACTCCTTTTTCACTGTAAACCTTGCAATTGCAGTCTACTGGACAGATCATTATTTCAAGCTCGATTACACTTACGAGTGCTAGATGGTGCTGGGAAACACAAGCTTGGAATCATGATTGCCAAGGAGACAGCTGATGTCAAGACAGTATAAAAGGACTTAAATATTGATCTGTTTCTCACCTACATCTATCATATCACTTATGAAGACATGGATTTAACCACAGAGTCTTATGGATTACTTTTATGCTGCCTTTGTGTGCTTTTTGAGCTTTAAAGTTTTGGCCCCTATTGACTTGCATTGTTTGGACCTACAGAGCTGAAATATTCTTCTAAAAATCTTAATTTGTGTTCGGCAGAAGAAAGTCATACACATCTGGTAAGGCACGAGGGTGAGTAAATAATGAGAGAATTTTCATTTTTGGTAAACTATACCTTTGATTGTTTACTCCCCAAAGTTTAGATCAGTATTGATTTGGGCACAATGTGGATCAAGCTTAAATGTCATTTGTCACTTTACCCATATTCACCCTATATTATCAAATTTGCAACATTTACAATCCACAATAAACATGAAAAAAATCTACTAGATAGAGATAACACAAGACTGCCCTGAGAAATTTAATTATGTTAGACTTTTTAAATTACACCAGTAAATGCTTAGCTTTGGCAGCCATAAATAATACTAAAACTAAAATAAAAACTAACTAAACTTAAACTACAAAACACTGAGAAAATTAAAACTAAACTGTGAAAAATAACAAACACTAAACAAAATTGTTATGGCAAACTGAATATAAAATAGAAATAAAACTAAATATAAAATCCAAAACTATAACAACACTGGTGCGCAGATAATTTGACCATCCCCTTCATTGTCATTGATAAACGATCTAGGTAGAGAAGCTCAGTACACAGAGCGAGGGAGCACAAACTCTGCAGTTTTAACTCCACGCCTGGCATGTCTGCTTCTCCCCATTCTCTTTTCCTCATCAGACAAAGAGCTGCAAGATCTTCACCACACACACCTCCGTTAAGTCACGCTTCACTAATCACCATACAGCAGTTGTGCACGTGTGTGGAAGAGATGGTTTCACAGTGTGATTTTATGTGCATACTGGTGGAAAAGAAGCTTATGGGGGTACAAAAAGTCAGACTGTGTTGGTCTAGGCATCTTTTAGGTTTGGTAATCATTTAAACTCCTCAAAACAGAGTGCTACTATCCCATCAGAACCTGAAACCATTATACAGCCCTTTTCCAAAACAGGGTGCTGGTGCTCAATTTGGTCCCATGTCAAAGTTTCCACCACAGAAAAGCTGTTCTGCAACAGAAAATGTATAGATTGACTCTGACCTTTTGGTTAAACCTGCTATAATGCCGAATAATGTTCTAACCACAAAGTTTTCAAAACAACAATGACTCATAACAAAACTAGATTGCATAAAACTCACTCCATTTTTTATCAACAATCCTGTTCACACTGTAAGTATCTGATGAATAACAATGGAATGCCACAAATAAAATTTGTCACATTGAAACCAGAGAAATTTCATTATAAATTTATCAGGGCCGTCAATTGATGAATTTTTTTTTGTTTTGTTTTTAAGATAATTAAAAAAACATTACATTATGGCAGATGAAATTATTCAATAGATTCAATAAGTGGCTTTAGAATTCCATAGTTATTAGGGATGTGCCAGGTTGGTCGAATAATCGACTAGTCATCAAACAACTGACTATTCGATTACTGGGATTGACTACTAACATTCGTATTTTTAGTGGTGGCGGTTTTAACGGGAGATGCAATTCAAAATAATTGAATGCAACTTCTAATAGAGCATTTTTCTTTGATGTTAAATTGCTATGCTTAACAGTGAATAACAGTCAGCACAATAAAACGCTCTGCAAGAAGTTTGGTCTCTTTAATGTTTTAGGTTTAGTCTTTTTATACGTGGTTGTTAAAGCAAAGCGCTAAATCAAAATCAATACATTTCAAGACGATCACTGTTGGACATTAAATCCTCAGTGAGTAATATTTACGTATTTGCAAGGTGCTATGGAAAGATTAAAGTCTTTTTCTGATTCTGTCTGACACTGCTTAAATAAATAGTTGCAGTGAACTATGTGTACTCGCATTATTATCTAGCAGTTCTGCACATTTGAATGTGCAGTGAGGATCGCCCTGAAACACTTCGGTTACATTGAAGCATGTCATTCTGGGTTCAGGAGGCGCATAGGTGGTTTAGCACCACTCTTTATTGGAGCCTTTCTTATTTAGTACTTTTCTTTGATAGTTTTGTGCAATAAAATTTAGTCTATTTATGTTTTGAATATCGGTTATAGTCACCATGATGCATTGCCGTGCTTAATGTCCATATATCCCATCTGATCGGGGACGTGTAAACATAACGGAGCCAAATTATACATTATCCATAACACTGACTAATCATTCAAACAACTGAAAGACTTTTTGATTATAAAATTGGTAGTTTTGCACATTCCCAAAAGATATTGTTGGTTTTATTCCCATATCAGTAAACATAAAGCCTATCATTGGTCTATTTTTCACAACAATCCATTTAGTATTCCTTCAACAATATTTTAGTTGCTTGTTCTACACATACATCAGACTATGGCTTGTCTATCTAAACAAATGCAAGCTTTTGTGTGAGAGACCCTTGCATTATGTTTAGCCATTTTAAACAAGAACTCGTTCTGTGTGAACAACTTCGCTTTCTCTCAGTAAGCAATCGTCAGGGGGCATGATTAATTGTGTTCATTTTGAGGGTATTATTTTTATTATAATTAATTGCATTAATTGTTCTCAAAACTAGGAATGAGACTTATAAAAAAAAGACTGTAATGTACCATGTTTGTTAATGGGCAGAAAATGTACTAACAGTTATGTCTTTGTTCGGCTCTCAAGTCAGTGGAAATGCAGGCTCTTTCTTAGAGAAGTCCGCAAATCACACTAACAACACCATTTTAAGAGACGATATAAAAAGCTCAATTAAAGCCTCTGAGCTAGAAATGAGGATGGCCTCCATAACCGTCTGACCTGCTGATCAAACGCTTTCAACCAAAAAAAAGTTGGCTTTTTACAATCATTTCAATGTGGTTTTATTTTTTTGGTTGTTGAAATAGCTAAGGACAGGGTTTAGGCACACCGATTCAAGATTAGCAATACCTGTATCTACAGAAGCACATGTGTACAGCTAATGGAACATTTTCCCTGTGGAAAACCTCTCTCAATGTTAGATTGTAGACTAGTACAACATCTGGTGCTCTCAAGTCATGTCATTAAAGAGTTAGTTTAAAAAAAAAACATTCTGTCATAATTTACAAACCTTTGAGATGGAACCCTGTATGATTTGAAAGGGGGGGAATTAAAGCGAATGGTGACTGAGGCTGTTATTCGGCAAAAAGCATCTCCTTTTGTGTTCCACAGAAAAAGTAAGTAATAGTTGTTTGGAACAACACGAAAGTGAGTAAATTATGTCAGAATAGGTATTTTTAAACTATCCCTTTAAAGGTGTTATATGTATGACTAACAGCAAGCGTTTGAAATGGGTACTGCAGTCCAAATTCAAAATATTGGAGATTTGTCTGCCCCGCCCCAGACTGAAAGCTCATACGGGGTGCCAGAATGAGGACACGCGCGAAATGAGTGAGGACATGATGAGGACATGAGTGAAAATGTCAAGCGACGAGCTTTACACAGTAAATTGATCAGCTAATGTATATGTTTGCAATGTTTTTATTGCTTGCAAATTATAAACCGGCTTGTGTGTTTTTTTCATGATCCAGTTTGTTTGCCATGGCTGCAGCACACAGTGTTGTTTGCCTGCAAACATATTCAAATCAGGCAAACCATTGGTGTCGAAATACTATTGGTGAGTGGGCAGGATCACACAGGCCAAAACATAAACAGAAAATCCTGGCCGGAATGGAAACTTCAAAGTAGAATATACTGGCTGTAGAATTGTTATCGTAGAAGACAGTATTTCAACTTAGCATGTTTCCTAATTCTCTAATGACATATTATGGTCATTTTACGATTTAGTATAGTAAAAATATTACATATAGCACCTTTAAGGCAGATAATGTCCACATCTACAGCACCGCGTATGCTGCTTTCAATACATCCTCACACATAAATATTTCAGACATAAAACAAGCAATGATTCCAGTCCAGTTTAGTATGCATTTTGTCCTTACAGGTAAAAACGTGATACGTTTTCTCTTATGTAACCCAAAAGTTGGCAAATCGAACATATTCCTGTGCGACAACAACTAATTTACTCTAGTGTGCAATAAAGCTCAGGATGGCTCCATTGTTTGTCAAGGCAAATGCACTGCTAGATAAGTGGCCTAACGAGTACTTTGTATGCAGACAGAAAAGTAGGCAAGACTTCATGACAACTTAAGATAAAGCTAAGATCTATTGAAATGATCTCAATAAAGGGAGAAATCCTCTGTTGGGATCATTAACATGCTAGATACATTGATTTAAAAGGCTAGTTCACTCAAGTGTGAGAATTCTGTCAGATTTCTAGACATTAAAACTTAAACAAATGACTTTTATTGTAAAATGTATCGCTACAGTAAACTTCTCCCCAAACACAGGGGTTGAAAAATGGGTGTCTACATGCATTCATCTGCCATGATGCTTGAACATTTCAAAACATAGGAAAATATGTTTTTAAGAATAAGTATTAAGAAATGTATGTTTTCATATATACATTATGCATTCTACTGCTTTCTATAAGTGCAACCTAGAACTGTATAATAACTAAATGTCCTTGTAATTCTAATGAATGCAATTATTATAACTGCTGAGTTTTAAAAGGCTGTACTGTCAAAAGTCAGGTGCACTTGTTTCACAGTCAGCCTGTGCGTGAAAAGTGTGCACACACCACCAAAACAAAAACACACCTTTGACCAGAGAAAGCAACAATACTCACCGTCTCTGCAGAGTCTCATGGCTTCGCGATTTCTCCCGCACTCTTTCAAACTTTCTTCCAATTCTGTACCTGAGGAAGCGATTTGGACCGAGTTAAACAAATAGTTACACTTGCTCACTTGTTCTCTCGATACCAGTCGCGTTTCTCAATATTTAAAACTGCACGCAATCGGGCATAAGCTCGCTGACGCGGCTGCCTGTTTAAAATGCAATGGCCGAAGGCGGCCGAACAACTCACCGTCACTCCCGTTCAGTTTCACAGTATCGACCCAGCTGCTCCACGGCTGTCCCAGCATTATTTCAGGACTAGGCAGGGATCTGCGCTCCGCAACAGTCGCCATTGCTGTGGAGGCTTCTCCCCGCTGCTTCAGCTGCCTGGCCGCTCTGCTGCGCTGCTGCTCCCCCCTGACGTCATCATCGGCCCTATCCGACATTCTTTCCGCTACAATGTAACACACAACAGCAGTGAACGTTTAAGGTGGCGAGTGGATTCCGTCAATGAATGACATTGAGCTAAACGCAGGATTCATTTACGCTCTCTGTGTTGTGCCGCGGGAAGCGCGAGCTCGATTGTCTTTATTCCTCTGATATGAGCTGTAGCACGCGACGGCGTTCCTCGCGACATACATTGTGTTTATTGGCAGATTACAAAGATTAAAAGTTTAAGGAGGATCTCAAAACTTCCTTTCACCGACGTATGCGGGAAATAGAGGGAATCCGGGATACACCTGAATGAGGGGAGGGATTTTTATCGGGTTACACGGTCACATTTATTTGATCCAATAGGCTCAAAAATGTATTCAATTATCAACATGAATCAATGTGGAAGGGAATTCCCTATTCTCTTAATATTATTATAACCACATATTTAGGACATGGCAGTAAGGAAACGGGCCACGAAATATATGAATTTTTTGTAAATATACCAAGGAGAAAATCACATCCATTCCTTTGTATTTCTGAACACATGTTTGAGTTACAAGTGCTGTTAAGCCCATATTGCAAACAAACGAGAAGGTTCTACATAATATATGCCACTTTTCTAAGCCACTTTAAAGTGATAGCTCACCCAAAAATGAAAATTCAGTCATTGTTTACTCACCCGTGTTGTTATAACCCTATATGACTGACTTTCTTTTTCTTAACACAAAGGGAGAAATTGTGAAAAAAAAAAATGTAGGCTCAGCAAAGTCATACATTGCCAGTTTATGGTGACTACCTCAAGTGTCAAAGGAATGCAAACCTATAATTCTCTGTGATGTCATACAATGGCAGTTTCTGGGTAGGGTTGCACCAGCTGTGTGTAAGTTCTTACTTAAGTTGAGATGTAAGGTTCACTCTAAGGGCTTAGTAACTACTAGTTAGTTTTTAACTAAGTCAGTGCTTAATTTGGTTGCATCACCGAAGCATCACTTAACTAGTAGGTCACATAATATGATGTTTACCTGTATTTATCCAATAAGCAGCCTTGAAATTTGTACACAGAAATGTTAAACAGCCGTGAACTTTGCTAGTGCTGGCCAATTATATCCCCTTTAAAAAACTATATGTAATAAAATAAGATTTCATTTATGATATATTTAGCTTATGTAAATGAGAATATTCAATAACTATCAAAAATGAATAAGGGACAATAAATAAATAAATAAATACTAATACATCAGGCTGGAAAAACAGACATGTATTAATTTTAATATCTATTTTGTATATGTTGTTGTGTAAGTATGTGTACATTTGTTATGTAAATTGTGTTGTGTAAATATGTTGTTTATTGTAATTGGTATATGTCTCGTCACCGTCATTACTGCAATGTTGCTCGGAACTGCACACAAGAATTTCACCTACTGTTGCACTCGTGTACACAGTAGTGTGACAATAAAGTGATTTGATTGATTTTTATTTGATGTTGAAACTTGACACCGGGCAGCGTACACAGGAAAGTGCACCTTTAGATCGGTTTCATGCTGAAAACGTACATTTTTTTAAATAATTTTTTCTCCCGTAAACGAGTGTAAATGCCAATATCATCATAAGATTATATGTCAAAAGAACTGAAGCCTGTCAACCAAAGCATGAGCTCATTGATGTTACTGATTCTGATTTTTTATTCCATCCTTTACTCCTG
Source organism: Moxostoma hubbsi (assembly GCA_032164185.1). Classification (NCBI taxonomy): domain Eukaryota; kingdom Metazoa; phylum Chordata; class Actinopteri; order Cypriniformes; family Catostomidae; genus Moxostoma; species Moxostoma hubbsi. Next base: position 13,088,650 of record JAVLUX010000186.1, read on the forward strand.
GTCGGTGGCTTCTGTAAATATTTAGTTTATATATAGGGTTACGTCCTACCTAAGTTTAATGGTGCAACTAGGGTTGCAGCGGTATACCGGTTTCACGGTATACCACGGTTTGAAAATTGACAGCTATCGTACCATGTACATTTGCTTATCTACGGTATTGAGAAAAAAAATGCAACCAGACGTAGAATCTCACATGCGCGTGCGCATCTCCTTTCCTCCTTGTCTGCCTGTCAGACTCGTCAACTTGCGACACACACACACACACACACACACGCGCAGCGAAGAAAATGTCAGAGAGAAGCGAGGAGAGGGGGTCTGGCATGAGTGTGTGTGTGTGTGTGTGTGAGAGAGTTAAAGCAGTGTTTCTCAACTGGTCTATTTGGACTGGGTCATGGACAGCAGGGAAAGAGCAATGCTATGGTTCTCCCATTGAAGATATTTCGGCAGCCACCTAAGTGATAGACTATTTAGGATGAAAAGTGTTATACGGCTACTCTGTGTCCAATCTTGAGGCTGCTTGTAATGTTTGGTGCTACTTTGCAGTTAAATCTTCTCAGTGATTAAATTAAATATAGAAGTAGATCTCGGCATCATTGACATGCGAGCAAAAGCAAGCCAGAGACGAATATGTATATGTATTATTTATTTGTGCAATTTAGAAATGTTGAAGTCCCTTCGCACCTGTATGTTAATCTAACTCTTGCAGTAATCATTTATCATAGTCATGCAGCCTGTGTTATTCAGTTGTGTGCTGAAAGTCAATACATCGAGGAGACACGCATCATCACCCTTTTAGCATGTAAACTCGCCCGCTTTGCGACAAACATGAAAGTTCTATAAAATAATAATTTTTTTTTTATAACAGACCCCTGATGTAGAGATTGTAAAAATTAATAATAAATTGGTAAAAATAAGATGGTAAAATAAATTTATAAGCTCAGCCTTTATTGAGTTTTTTAATGCCTGATAGAAAAGTATCTACCTTTGTTGAGCAATACAATATTTTAGGCAATTGCAGGATAGTCCCATTAGTCACAGATACACTTCAGAAAATTGTGTACACAACTATTTCTGGGGTTAAAAGTTACAAAAACCAAATCAATGCAGAACACTGCATCTCAAAAGTAATGCAATGTGGCCCCACATGCACTACTTAAGCCCGATGTGGCCCCTTTACCAAAATAGTTAAAAATATGAATAATTACACACCATCACAAATTTGCAAATTTGTTTCACGATTTTACATGAGTAAAAGTAACTGTTATATTTTGACAATGTGTTATAGTTTCATATGAAATAATCTAAAGGTAGAATCTATTAGACCTCATTTTATATCAACAGTGGCAGTTGTAGTTAAAGTTTCAAGACATGTTTCAGCTAGTATTTATTTTTCACAAATACATTATTATTACTATTATTTAAGACTAGCACACTGACATAACCATGGTAATGAGGAGTCTTTCCTTCTGTGTAATATGTGTATAAATATGTAATATTAGTTAACAAACGGGATAATAATGGGCTCATAAGTAAATATGCTCTTCAATTTTTAAAAGGGGGAGAGACATCTAGATTTTGTTGTTGACATCAACAACAAAAATCATTTCACTTGATGCATTTCCTTGTACTGGAAAACCACAAACAAAACTATGCAACATAAAAGGAAATGCAACCCAAGATATATTAAATACAGGTTTTGTTTAATCTATGGCAGGTCGACACTTGATTTCCAATGTAAAATCTGCCCTGAAGCAAAACCAGTTGAGAAGAGTTAAAGGTACAGACAGGAGAAGTCTGGCTGTGCTGTCGTGCATCTACAGTATATGTTAAATGTTAATAATCATAAGACATTACTTTAAAAGCTCACACAGTTGATGTTATTTTTCATTGAGTAGTTAATTTAACATGCTATGATAACATGTACACTAACATGCTTTATTTATATAACATGTTATAGTTACATGCTATTTTTATCATCATTATAATTCTGTTTATTATAATTCTGTTAGCTTTTTATTTTATTTTCAAAGGGAGACTTTTTTTTTTACACATACTTCAATAAAATAAATGGTTTCAATTATAATAAAGTGTTTGCTCAAAAATAAATAAATATATAAATAACCCTACTGTTTTCACTGATAATACTAATTGTGTAATACTGTATACCATGAAATGTTCTGAGACGGTTATCATACTGTGAAAATCTCATACCGTTGCAACCCTAGGTGCAATGCTCACATATTTAGCAGTGTGTAAATTGTGACTTAGTGCCCATTTATGCCACAACTAGGTTAAGTTGTAATTTACGTATTGCTGGTGCAACCGGCCCTGGTGACTACCTCTTCAAACTTCAAAAGAATGCAAAAGTATAATTCAGAAGTCTAAGAAAATATTCCATGACACCCATGATTGTTATGAAACCATACAATAAGGTTTATTGAGAAACAAACCAAAATCGAATTTATTATTTAGTGAAAACTTCTGTTGATTGCGCACGAGAGTAACAGTTCACCCAACATGTGGCGTTCAAGCAAAAACTAATTTGGTTTATCTAAAAACAGGTCCGCCACAGTGATGGGGACAAAAGAATACAACACAGCTGCACAAAAACCAGAGTACAGAACTTAATAAACATGTCTGAAGAGTTTGTAGTCAAAGAATAGATGTATGTCTATGCCCAGCCTTATTTTTCTTAACCAGAGTACTCAATCCAACATTGAGATTTCTGTCACATCTTCTCCTTTCTGAATCGGTGAGTATTTGTGACATATCTAACAGTGACACCTCCGCTAAAACATTTGGAAGGTGTAACATTCTCAACCAGAGTCAAGCAGTTTTTAACTGGCTCATGAGATTTGGACTTTACTGTATTGTTATGACAAAGTTTTTGGAGAGATGCCAGTTAACAGCAGACACAGAGTTACCTGGTGCAATGCCAAAAATAGAAAACAAGTGTTCGACAGAATATACTGTCACTCATCAAGGCTGGTTAGGACAAAAACTCTGATTAACATAGAAATATACTTTTATCGCATGTCGTTTGCTGTAAGGTTAGGACACGGTGTGACTATGGCTGCCTGTAGCCTCCTCTATGTTTCTGTTTGAATTCCGAATACTCTGTTAAAAAAAAAATAAGGCTGGGCATAGAAATGCATCAATTCTTTGACTACAAACTCTTCAGACATGTTTAGTAAGTTCTGTTTTTTTTCTTTTGTCACTATCACTGTGGCAACCCTGTTTTTAGATAAACAAAATTGTTTTTACTTGAAACGCGCAAGTTGTGAGGGGGCTGTGTGATCTGTTGCTCTCATGCTTTATCATGAATGCGCACAGAAGATCAACGATCAGTGAACAGTTTCACTAAATAATACATTCAATTTCAGTTTGTTTCTTGCCACACCTTATCATATGCTTTCATAACAATCATGAGTCTCATGGAATAATTTATTAAATTTATGAATTATACGTTTGCATTATTTTGACACTTGAGGTAGTCACCATAAACTGGCAATGTATGACATCGCTGAGCATAATTTTTTTTCACAATTTCTCACTTTGTGTTAAGAAAAATAAATAAAGTCGTATAGGGTTATAACATCACAGGAGTGAGTAAACAATGACTGAATATTCATTTTTCGGTGATCTAATCCTTTAATGACAGCCAGAGATGAATCATTGTTGAAACACAAAGCTTTGCTTTACCACACAGGTTTTAAAGGAATATTCCAGCTTCAAAACAACTTAAGCTCAATCTACAGCATTTGTGGCATATTACCACAAAAAAAAAATCATCCACCATTTACATTTTTTTTTTTTTTTTTTGATAAAATCAAGGTTACAGTAAGGCATGTACAATGGAAACAATAATTTATTTATTATTTGAGCTGTAAAGTTTTTATATTTTTATTTTAGGGTTTTGGGTTTGTTGACATTATATCATCATGACAATGAAGATGTAAAATTGGCTATAACTGTACACAGAAAAGGTAACCAAGTTATTTTACCACACTACCATCATGTTAACACACATATTGTTTATATTTACAATTGTCTTGTGGCTATCATTTTGAAATAGTGAGTATTTCATGTTTATGGATTGGTCCCATTCACTTCCATTGTAAGTGCCTCACTGTAACCCACATTTTTGCTTTATTTAAAGAAGAGTGGCAAATTAAAATAATTATTTGTGGTAATCATCATTATGCAACAAATGCTGTCGATTGAGCTTAACTTGTATTGAACCCAGAAAATTTCTTTAACCATATCTAGCTCTGATAGATTTAACACAATGACTTAGGCAAAAAACAGTTTTAATCAAACAAAACTGCATTGCTAGTTTTAAATCAATTCACTGTTTAAATAAAAAACTTTGCAAAGTTTCACAAAACACTATCTAAAATGGTATAAAGTTAGAGGCATGGTCAAAGGTAAATTGTGTTATAAAGTATGAAGAACTTTCATACCAGTTTGCATGCTCTAAAAATGAATTTCTTCAGACTATGAAACCAATCAACCATGTTAGAAATAAATCACATTTTGGAGCACAGGCATTAGCAAATAATTTGTAGCCTATAATCATTTCTCAGTTTTTAAGAATGTGTCTAATATACACTCAAATTTGTCTGGACCAATGTATCTAGAATAAGAACCGATAATAATAATAATAGAGACAAAAATATCTTCAAAGTCAATTTGGAGCTTTATGCAATAAAATAATGAATCAGTATCAAAATATGTTCATATTAAATATAGATGTTTGTACTTAATACAGGTAAGAGCAGGTTTATTGAGATAACGAAAGTTCAACTTTGAGGGAGTTTTACACTATTTATGTGTATAAACAGCAAGTATAACCTACAGGAAATAAATCATATTTAAGTTCTAAATCTTATGATGTGCTGGTGTGAAAAATCCCTTAAGCATTAGGACCATTCATTCATACAGGTTCATCTGCTTGAAGAGTTTCGTCTATTATCCATCTATTAAAACCCTATTACAAAGTCACAGCATGCTAAAGATATAGTAATAATTCCTCAGTCTCTAATGGACTAAAAATACATTTGAAAATTGATTTTGAACAGTTTACACAGCTTAATAAAAAACTGTGCAAAATTATTTGAAAATGCTCTAATTGTGTACTAAAAAACTTTAGGTGGTGTTGTGTACAAGAGACTGTGGCTAAAAGTAATCTGATTTTTGAGTTGTAAACATTATCTCGTACCTTGTCAAATGTAAAAATTGGAACAAAACTGGTCAAGTCAGAAGATCCTCATCAGCTTTGGAGATTCCAGACTGCCACACAAGCTGGTGAGAGAATCTGGGCAAAGGAGACACAAAAGGGAGGGCATGTTAACAGCATTGTTTTAATACTCTGTGTGTAATAATCACAGTTTAGGTAATTAGCTGTTTGCCTTTTAACAAAGGAGCCTTTACGACCTAAGCCCAAGAGAATCTGGCCATGGCTTTCGGCTCAACAGTTTTTTACTGGTACAAGAGCTACTTATGGTGGAACCTGCCACTACAGAGTAATCCAATCCAATAATTACTATATCTCAGAGCACTTCAGTTGACAGCCTGATAATCCATCTCAGACATACAAGTGACCAGTGAAAATGTATTGACTTTCTAGCATATGTTTAGTGTTTGCTAAAGAGAATTCAACATCTAATTAATTTATTTGAACTAAGAAGAACCTCTCGGTTTTACACTATTTAATGTACAGTACACATGACATCAACTTAACAGATTTATTTTTTAGATGAGAACATGTTTATATTGCACAAAGTCCAAATGATATTTAACACAGTCATCAAAAATGATATGATCACATTGCTATGAAATTATCAAATGGATTAAGATTTCTTAGGGATGGTTTATCGGTCAACGTGATTTTTACTCTTTGCTCAATGAACTTATTTAAAATAAGCTAATGCAACACAATTCTTTAGCATTTGGTCTCAACTTAATTCATTGTGTTCAATCCACCTATGTTCATTTAATCCAATTGTGTTCGGACTATGTGAATAATATTTGTTGCATCAGTGTATCGCTGAAACCGGGCGTGGGATTTCCCATTCCTAGCATGCTTTGCATGGGAATGGATTTCTAAGAGTGAATTAAGTGGGGGGGTTTTTATACGTATTTCTATCCATAATAGGTTAACTTAATTCAATTAGGTTTTCCATAAACATTATTTTTTAGTAGAACCTTCATTTTATTTTTATATCAAAGAAACTCATTTTCACTGTGTGGAACCAATGTGAACTGAATTAAACTAAACCAATAGATATTATATTCATTGCACTAATGTCATTACAGTACATTTATAATTTAGATCTGAAAGCATAATTTCAGAATATATCCAACAACAAAGGAAATAACAAATATACACTAATAAGATCCTTGTAATGATCGCTGGATCACTAACAGCCTGTTGCTTGTCTTACTGGTAAGTGAGAGAATGATGGGAATGGAGGCTGATGACGCTTTTTACAGAATTAAGAACCATCTTTTAGTTTCCACTCCAATACCCACTTGTTGCAAATGTCTTAACATTGCTACATAGATTTAAAACAATTAATATTCCAAATAAGTATGCACAGCTTATGCAGTGATGTCCAAACTGTATGTTCCAATACCTTTCTTTGAATCAATGTTTTCAGACAAGAACATGAGACATCACAGATGTTAATTAGAGTACTAAGCAATACAAGAAAACATACTTAATAGCTAAATGAAGTCCATCTGTTGCAACAAAAAAAAAAAAAAAATGGAAAAAACCCCCCAGCTCTGAATGTTGAAGAAAACATGATTTGGCTTATAGTAAAATGTTTAATAGCTCAGGAAATGAAAAACAACATGTAAAACACTTTGAAAGTTAAATAAAAGAAAAAAGTAGGTTACAGTAAAGTTAAAAAGGTCACAGGTTCACTTGGCCTTACCCTCCTACAATGCTCCTATAGTGTTAAGTTTTGACCCATGTGTCCCCTCTCAAAAATGTCATATCCTTGTAGTTAAAAGTATTCTGCTAATTGTTTCTTAATCAAACCACTATTATGGCTCCATTCATTTCTAGCCTTTTCCACTTGTTTGCATCCACTTGGGTTGTTACTGCCTGACAAGTGCACTTCTGAAAGTGAAAGCATTAATGACAGAATGACTATGACTATGATAGAATGGCACATACAACAACTTTTCTACAAGGACTTAACATAGCGGCTTTGTCAGAGAGCAAAATGAACAAAGTAAACTTAAGTATAACGCCACCTAAATAAAATGATACAGACATAAGAGGGGGAGGGGCGGCAGCAGGTTTAGCTTCCTCGCTAACTGAGCAGCTAAGTGTCACTGCTGTAGCATGCAACTGGCTAACAAGCAAAACAGACATTAGCAGCTGATCTCGATGTCATCATTGTTCTCTTACCAATGTCATGGACTCCAGACGTCTCGGTAGAGCTCCAACTAGAACAAAGGCGCAGGCTTTAGGGTGTATTGAAAATGAAGATCAGCTCAAAGAGCGAGTGCAGCGCTCAGTGACTGTGGAGGTCTCCACCAGGTGCTTCCATGTCTGTTTACCAGGCAGCATTCTGGGACAAGAACGTCACTGACTCCAGCAGCACGCATGCACCCGAGCACGCCTGTCACTGGACAATGTGGTTGTGTTTCGAATCCTAGTGAGTTGCCTACCTAGACAACATATCTGGCCGTCACACGCGCATTTGGAACGTTCGAACCCGAACACGTTTTTGAACGCCGTTTGAAGTGTTTGAACAGCTTTTGTTAAACGTTACAAATGCGTTTATTCAGAGCAGCACCTAATGACATTTTTGACAGGAATGAAAACTAAGAATGTGAGGGATAAACTTACTTCAATGGCATTCACAGTATAAAGGTCATAGATTACATGTAATTTTCACAATTCATGTTTGTTGTCTTGAATTTTTCAAGAAAGATGTATTTTCAGTGTTTTTACAATTAAAACAGCAGTAGAACAAATTGAAGACTGTGCTTCCATCCCTCACAGCCTTGTTTTTGTTCCCGCCAAAAATGAAATATAGCAGCAATACTTTAAAGTTGAAGTATGTAATGGAATAGAGCAACAGTGCTCACCAATTTATTCAGCCATCTGGGTTCTGGAAGTTTTTTTTCACATTGATGCATTTTCATAAAATCCTTCATAAAAGAATTGTTAGCCATAAACCAAACCAACCAGCACTGAGATAAATCTGAGATAAGTTTGAGACAACATCTCAAAATCTGACAAAAAGACAAAGGTACAAGACTGTACTAGCCGTCTTTCATGAGGGCATGGACTACAATCTCACAAAGCTTTTTGAATAATGTATTTTAATAAAAAACGATGGAAATGTAGAAAACTATAAAATATATAAAAATTTAAGAGTTTAAGAGACACCCATTCGATTACGTCATTCACAGTGCGTCATGGGAGTTGGCGGTTGTGCACGTTTTTTTGGCTTGGTTAGTTCACCTATTGTTTAAGCTAGTTTCTCTGCTGGACCATGGGTAATGTAGTTGTTTACCATAATATCCTGTATAAAACATGACTTTTAAAGTTGAAATAACAAAGACAGATGGCTTTAACAGAAGCATATACCATCAATGAACAACCTTGAAGCGCAAGGTAGTCAAAGGTTTATAAGTTGTTGAAAATCAATTAGTCTATGCAAAAAAATTATGGGATTTTTACTTATGGAACCAGACTGTTGCAAAAATGTGTTCAAAACAGCTTTCAGAATAGAGTTATTCAGCCGTGACATCAGTTTGTAGGCTAACCTGGAAGGGTTACCTCTGGCGAGTGTGAGTTTTTATAATGGGGTTTTTGAACTTGAGTAAAATAAGGTCTGTGGTAAACCTTACTTGACGATATGTGGAAATTTTGTTCTACAACATAAATTACACACAGTCATACCTCAAACGTGAATATTGAATCCGCCGTGTTTTTTTTTTTTTTTTTTTTTTTAAGTATCTAATTCAATATGGCTTCACAATTTACATTTGAGTTACAGTATGACTGTATGTAATTCATGTTGTAGAACAAAATCTCCACATATCGTCAAGTAACATTTACCACAGACCTTATTTTACTCAAGTTCGAAAACCCATAGGAAAATCCAGAGGGAACCTATGGCGAATTCTCTTCTGGGTTTTTGAACTACAACCTGAGCAGGTCCCATCTGCTGTTGCTCAAACAGTCAGATAATCCCGCCCGGCAAGTGATGCCATTGGTTGAGTAACGTTGTTGGGTGGGGTCTAAGCGGGACTCTCGAAACAAACACAGGAATTTTTATAGTGCCTTAAAATTTTAGAAATGTATCTATGAATTACTTATAATTGTCTCTGCATAAAAAGATGGGATAGAAGATAGTATTTAATGCTGAAAAAGTTACATACTTTAATGTAACTTTAAATTATGCTTTAAACTCATTAAGCCCAAAAATGCTGTCTAGGAAGGCCACTCACTGTTTTGAAACACAGCCTGTTAATGTACTTCACTCAGTTAAACTGCAGACAGATGCTAAACCAAGAACACAATAAGAACCACAAGCAACTGGCATAATTTAAATGATTTAGGAGGTAAAATTATTAGATAATCCGTGGGCATGTTGGTTGCATACGAAAACCAAAAAGATGCATTCGGAGGCTGTATGAAGAGTAGGGTGAAATAAGATGTTTTTCAAACCGTCCTGCGACCAGTTTCGTTAGGAGTTCAATTAATTAAAAAATGCTTTCGGTTACGCCATTAACTGACAAGGCAGCAAGTCAGCTGCCTACGTTTTCGGATGCAGCCATGGTGATACGTGCAGAGGGTTCGGGTCATTTGCTTCGCAACAGAGGCGGGCTCTGCTAGAGATTCTTTCAACTGTATATTGAAACCTTTTCAGCTCAGCTCTGCCATATGAGAGAGCGTAACAGCAACTTGCATGTTCGACAGTAAGTCACCGTTTGCGGATATCATACAAATGAATGGAGAGAGCCGTAAACTGACGCCTACCTATCGCAAAACTGTTGGCGTCACCTCTTATAAAACAGCGATTTTATCGTAGTAAACTGCATAGTTAATTCCCAAATTATTATTTAGTGTAAAATATGTTACATATTATCGGGCATGTGGTAAATTCACTAAGCAATTAGCTGTTTCCTCACTAAAGCAGATTAGTCAGTGCCCTGAAGCAACTCCTTCATTAACATCCATGAAAAAAGAACAGACACTGGTCTCCTCGCCAGTGTACCGCCACGCAACGCTTTGTTTGTCTCACGAAGCCAATGTTAAAAGGGTTCTGGCGCTGCTGCCTTTGTTTTTACTGCGCGCGCCTACCAATAAAGTTTTTTGACTAACACCAGCCTTAGATACAGTTTTGGACAAATGGGTAGCATCACAGATGGTAAGAATTTCTTTGATTTTTGGTAACTGTATGTGTTCGTTTACTATGTGGCAAATCAGTACGATTTATTACATCGGTTCCTGACTCAATGTGTTTTTGTACACTAAAATGACTAATTTAATTTATGAAATCGAGATAACATTATTAATCAAAGCTAGTTAGCCATGTGACGTGCTAACCAAAAAACTAGGAAAAACAACCGCTAAGAAAAAAAAGCGCTGTATAAGTGCAGATCAAACACTAAAATTAGTTCGCATATGACGCTTCCCTAACTTCATTATGTGTTATTGAAAATTGAAGTATGATTTTGCAAGGCTTTTCTGAGTGTTCATTATTGAATTGACAAAGTTTGGTTGCCAGTACTGCCATGTTTATTCGCTATTACATATCCTCTTTCATTAGGATTAAAAAATAATAATAAGGATTTAGGATCTTTCAGCATTGCTACTACATGTAGCTTAGCATATTAGCATTGTGCTAGTAACCTCAGGGCTCAACAGTAAGTTTTTTTTTTAAATTATTATTATTATTATTACTTTTATTTATTTTTGTTCTCCTTTTTTTTACCTGCCAACGTCCACACTGGCCCCACCACAAAATGTATGCATTTTGTATGTGCCAGAATTTTATATATATATATATATATATATATATATATATATTTATTTTATTTATTTTTTTGTCTGGTGTCAAAAATATACTATTTAAATTTGCATTAGCCGGAAATTATACAGCTATTATTAATTGCTGGAAAACTGGTTTATGGTGCAAAACATTACTTATTGGTTTCTCATTTTCATCCTCATTCTCATAACTTAATACAAACACATGTATAAAATCAACAAATGTAATGAGACGTTGTGAGAACGCAGCACTTGCCCATTTTGGGCGGTGATGGTTCCATCAACTGGCCTGAAACTTTCGCACACTGGCCCGAGCCAGCGGGTCATCCTTATTGTTGAGCCCTGCACCTGCAACATCAATTGTTATTAAATTGATTAGTTATTCAGGCTCAAGCAAGCAAGGAAGAATTCCTACACTATTACATTTGGCTCCCCTATTATTTTTTCTTTTCTTTTTTGGGGGGGGTATTTTCTCCCCAATTTGGAATGCCCAATGCGCTCTAAATCCTCGTGGTGCCATGGTGACTCGTCTCAAGCCGGGAGGTGGAGGACAAATCTCATTTGCCCCGGCACCTGAGTCTGTCAATCCTCTCATTTTATCACGTGACTTGTTGATCGCGTTACCGCGGAGACGTAGCGTGTGTGTGTAGGCTTCACACTATTCTCTGTGCAACCAAGCACAACTCGCCACATGCCCCACCAAGAGCGAGAACCACATTATAGTGACCTTGAGGAGGAAAACCCAACGTGACTACCCACCCTAGGAACCGGGCCAATTGGTTCATTAGGAAGCCTGATTGGAGTCACTCAGCAGAACTGGCTACTCCAGATGTGGTTATCAGTGTCTTTACGTGCTGTGCTACCCAGGCCCCCTTGGCTCCCCCATTCTTGAACATTTGGTGACATTAATGGTGCTCAATCATAATTTTCAAATGGTGTCATCTTAATTCCTTTCAATCTGTTGTGTATCTCTTCATAGATGAGGTTATTCGGAAGCGTCTTCTTATTGATGGAGATGGAGCTGGAGATGACAGACGCATTAATGTACTCATGAAGACATTCACCAAATGGTGCCACTCCAATGTCTCACCAGACGAAGGGTAATTTAAATGTTAAGACCATCTGTGATCCGGCCTAATACTGGATTTTAATTCAGATTGGCCCGTTGCCTAGTTTCACTTGGCTATTATTTGAGCAAAAAAATTTATGAGCAGTTGTTTTCAGTAGTTTTACATTTGTGTCTCTTGCATATCTTCATTTTAATATTGCTGCAGGTTTGTGCAGTATCAAAGGATGCTGACATCTTTAGCTCAGTGTGAATACTCCATGGGAAAGACTCTGCTTGTGTATGACATGAACCTGAAAGAAATGGAGAATTATGAAGAAATCTATGCAGATATTGGTAAAAACGTCCAGTTGTTTTGCTTGTTTTACTTTGTCAAGTATTGTCACTAGGGATGCACCAATATAACAAAATTGACCAATAACTATTTTAACAAAATACAGATATTTTGTAACTTTCCTTATTTTGTCATCAGATCAGTGTTTTTCTTAGGAATGCTTAAATTTACAAAGAGGTACAAATGTGTTTCACTGTTCTAAAAATAAATAATTTCCATTGAACATTGGATCTGTTAAACACACGACCGGCCAAAAATTTAAAGAGAGCTACAATGTAAGATGCATACAAGATAAAAAAAAAAAAAAAAAAGACTACATATGATTACATGATGATTGATATGAAAAAGTTATTGCAGTTTAAAATGCAGCCAAATTGGAATTTAAATCTTCAACAGTTGTGCAGCATTAATTGATATTATATGGATATCTCAGAAGTCAGAGTCTGCTGGTTTCAAAGCATTATGAATAGTTTCCCTCATCATGTATCCTATAGATAAGTGCTGCTTTCACAGCTGTCATGTCTGTTTATGCATGTTTTTCCGCATTAACATGAAAATGAGAGAGAATAAAAATGAAATATTACATGTTCTTAGGAATGCCAACCCTTCTACATATTGTGGCTTTTGTTATATCTGGATTGTGCATTTAAATTCACTAAGTTTTTACAAAGTGTGTTACTGATTAATTATAAATAAACCATCAGTTGTTCATATCAGCGTTTTCATGCTTATTACAGATATGCCGATAGTTTTCATTTGGTCAATAATTGGCCAATACATTGGTGCATCCGTAATTGTCACAACTTGTTGACTTGTTTGCATAGCAAAATTATCTTGTTTCCCAATATAGAGAAAAGTATTACATCAGCACATGAAAAGATTGTAGAGTGCAAAAAAGAAATCCTGAGAGCAAAAAGGATACGCAAAAATCGTCAAGGTGAGATGATCCCTGGATATAGTCATACAGCTCCTTTTCATCACTGATTTCTGATTTCTATAACTCAAACTGTCTCATTTTTAGAGTATGATGCTTTGGCCAGAGTTATCAAACAACATCCAGACAGACATGAGACCTTAAAGTAAGTTTGCTTAAGCAATTCCTTGTTAGGTCATGGCACAGCTGCTGTAATACTGCTGTTATGTTTAAACACAGTTTATTGTAATTAATTGATCAAGCTTGCATAGCTGTTTTATTACTTATGTTGATTTTCAAAATGTGAAGAGAGCACCAGAACTCATCAGGGAACTGAGGGGTGGCACAAATAATGATAAATTCAAGTAAAGCTACAAATATAAAACGCATGTATTTATTCAAAGAGAACTGAAAATTAATAGTAGTAATAATCAGATATTTCTTAGCTTAGTAAGCCCTAGTTGTGCCTCCTGTAAATTCATGCAAGTGCTCTGCTTCTGTAGGTGTATTTTCACTAGGTTTGCATGGTATATCCTTTCTAACGAAATATCACTATAACAACATCTTGTCGCTAATTCCTCTACCATACTACATTATGTTTCTAATATAACACACACACACACACACACACACACATACACACACACAGTATCTCACAAAAGTTGAGTACACCACTCACATTTTTGTAAATATTTGATTATATCTTTTCATGTGACAACACTGAAGAAATGACACTTTGCTACAATGTAAATTAATGTGTACAGCTTGTATAACAGTGTAAATTTGCTGTCCCTTCAAAATAACAACACACAGCCATTAATGTCTAAACCGCTGGCAACAAAAGTGAGTACACTCCTAAGTGAAAATGTCCAAATTGGGCCCAAAGTGTCAGTATTTTGTGTGGCCACCATTATTTTCCAGCACTGCTTTAACCCTCTTGGGCATGGAGTTCACCAGAGCTTCACAGGTTGCCACTGGAGTTCTCTTCCACTCCTCCATGACAACATCATGGAGCTGGTGGATGTTAGAGACATTGTGTCAACATCAGCTTCTTTAGCAAGGCAGTGGTTGTCTTGGAGTATTTGGGGTCGTTTTCATGCTGGAATACTGCTCTGCGGCCCAGTCTCCAAAGTGAGGGGATCATGCTCTGCTTCAGTATGTCACAGTACATGTTGGCATTCATGGTTCCCTTAATGAACTGTAGCTTTCCAGTGCCGGCAGCACTCATGCAGCTCCAGACCATGACACTCCCTGTGACTGTAGGCAAGACTGTAGGCAAGACACCGTTGTCTTTGTACTCCTCACCTGGTTTCCGCAACACACGCTTGACACCATCTGACCCAAAAAAAGTTTATCTTGTTCTCATCAGACCACAGGACATGGTTCCAGTAATCCATGTCCTTAATCTGCTTGTCTTCAGCAAACTGTTTGCGGGCTTTCTTGTGCATCATCTTTAGAAGAGGCTTACTTCTGGGACAACAGCCATTCAGACCAATTTGATGCAGTGTGCGGCATATGGTCTGAGCACTGACAGGCTGACCCCCCCCCCCCCCCACCCCTTCAACCTCTGCAGCAATGCTGGCAGCACTCATATGTCTATTTCCCAAAGACAACCTCTGGATATGACGCTGAGCACGTGCAGTCAACTTCTTTGGTCGACCATGGCAAGGCTTGTTCTGAGTGGAACCTGTTCTGTTAAACCACTGTATGGTCTTGGCAACCATGCTGCAGCTCAGTGTCAGGGTCTTGGCAATCTTCTTATAGCCTAGGCCATCTTTATGTAGAGCAACAATTATTTTTTTCAGATCCTCAGAGAGTTCTTTGCCATGAGGTGCCATGTTGAACTTCCAGTGACCAGTTTGAGGGAGTGTGAGAGCGATGACACCAAATTTAACACACCTGCTCCCCATTCACACCTGAGACCTTTTAACACTAACGAGTCACATGACACTGTGGAGGAAAAATGGCTAATTGGGCCCAATTTGGAAATTTTCACTTAGGGTGTACTCACTTTTTAACAGTTTAGACATTAATGGCTGTGTGTTGAGTTATTTTAAAGGGACAGCAAATTTACACTGTTATACAAGCTGTACACTCATTATTTTACATTGTAGCAAAGTGTAATTTCTTCACTTTTGTGAGATACTGTGTGTGTGTGTGTGTGTGTGTGTGTATATATATATATATATATATATATATATATATATATATATATATATATATGTATGTGTGTGTGTGTGTGTATATATAGTGATGTCAGAAGTTTACATACACTTTTATTAACCACTTCACAGATTTCATATTAGCAATTTATACTTTTGCAAAGTCGATTAGGACATCTACTTTGACCATGACACGAGTAATTTTTCCAACAATTGTTTACAAACAGATTGTTTCACTTTAAATTGACTATCACAATTCTACCCTGTCAACTTTATACACGCTACGATAACTGAATTAATTTTTTTTGTGGACCTCCACAAGTCTGGTTTATCCTTGGGAGCAATTTCCAAACACTTTAAGGTACCACATTTACCTGTACAAACAATAGTATGCAAGTAAACACCACAGGACCGTGCAGCCATCATACCGCTCAGGAAGGAGACGTATTCTGTCTCCTTGTGATGAACGTAGTTTGGTGCGAAATGTGTAATCAATCCCAGGACAACAGTGAAGGACCTTTTGTAAGTAAAGTATCTATATCCACAGTAAAGTCCTATTTAGACATAACCTGAAAGGCTGCACTGCAAAGGAAGAAGCCACAGCTCCAAAACTGCCATTAAAAAGCCATACGACTGTTTGCAAGTGCACATGGGAACAATGTCCTCTGGTCTGATTAATTTTTTTTTACTTTTGGCCATAATGATTATCATTATGTTAGGAGGAAAAAGAGTGAGGCTTGCAAGCCGAAGAACACCATCCCAACTGTGAAGCATGGGGGTGTAGCAGAATTTTGTTGGGGGTGCTTTGCTGCAGGAGGGACTGGTGCACTTTCCAAAAAAGATGGCATCATAAGGAAGGAAAAATTATGTGGATATATTGAAGCAACATCTCAAAGATATCAGCCATGAATTAAAGCTTGGTCGCAAATGGGTCTTCCAAATGGAGAATAACCCAAAGTTGTGGCAAATTGGCTTAAGGACAACGAAGTCAATGCACTGAAGTGGCCATCTTTCTATCAGTCTGATAGGAAATCTGTGGGCAGAACTGAAAAAGCATGTGCGAGCAAGGAGGCCTACAAACCTGACTCGGTTACACCAGTTCTATCTGGAGGAACAGGCCAAAATTCCAGCAACTTATTGTGAGAAGCTTGTGGAAAGCTACCCAAAATGTTTGACCCAAGTTAAAGTCAATGCTACCAAATATTATTATTAATACTGACCCACTGGGAATGTGATGAAAGAAATAAAAGCTGAAATAAATAATTCTCTCTACTATTATTCTGACATTTCACATTCTTAAAATAAAGTTGTGATCCTAACTGACATAAGGCAGGGAATGTTTTCTAAAATGTAAATGTCAGGAATTGTGAAAAACTGAGTTTAAATGTATTTGTGTAAGGTGTATGTAAACTTCTGATTTCAACTGTAAGTTTTGTTAGATGTGAGGCCAAAACCCCTGTATTACTTGGTCCACTGTGAATTAGATCAATAGTTTATTGGCCCACCATCTTTTAAATTGCTATTGTGATCTTATTTCTGTAGACGGCTTGAGGCTTTAGACAAAGAGCTCCAACAGCTTTCACGAACCAAAGAGAATGTGGAGGACAAGGTGAGGGAAAAATGTATTTATTTTTCAAATGTATACTATGCCATAAACATCAATATTAACTCTAATCTCTCTCTTATCTGTCTTCAGTTGGAGCTTCGTAAGAAACAGTTCCATGTCCTTCTCACCACCATCCAGGAACTTCAGCAGACTTTAGAGAGTAAGTCCGAAAAAGACATGTGCTGTTTTCCAAGGCAGGATAACAGAATGAGGCTAAGAGAAGCATATTAATACTGATCCTAGACTGTACTTCAGTTGCCAACTGTCATTTTTAGTTCAAATCAGGTGTAGGCCTTTTGTTAAACAAGGCCTCTGCTGAATAAACAATCCCTCAGTGATACAGGATTTTTTTACTTAGAAGTCTAATTGTAAATGGTATTGATCCACCGGTAGTCTAGTCTTGCAAAGCCAGACTTTATACTATTGGCATTAACTCTGGTCCACTTTGCAACTTTTTCTGGCAAGAACCACACACTTAGGCCAGAAGAAACCGTCTGTCTCGTGAAGTGATCAGCTACAGTTTTTGTTGTTACATACACTTTGGGGCATATAAATCTGAAATTGATGATACCACAGTAACAGATGGCATGTAAAGACACTGAAAAGCATGGCTCCAGACTGCGACTAAAATTGTTGCAAAATAATTAATTGCGACAATTTAAAATCTAGTCACCATTGGCAACATTCGGATTGTGTGCGTTCACATGCGGTTTCGTCAGATATCATCTTGTGAGTTATTGAATACATCTTTAGAGCGCGCGCTGCTTTTTGACCCATTCTGCGTGAGACAGTCGTGACCAAATTACGTTTGAACTGGGTCTTTTTCATGAATCACCTGAAAAGAACAGTGGGTGTGAACTCTGGGGCTGCGTCCGAAAACATAGGCAGCTGCCTAATCAGTTAATGGTTTAACTGACAGCTGTTATGAATGATTGGATCGCTTAAGGAAACTGGTCTCTGAACAGTTTGAAAAGCACATTATTTTCATCCCACCTCCGTGTACAGCCTCCGAAGACAGCATTTTCCTGGTTTTGGATGCAGTTTAGGTTAGCAGTTTGAATCAGAGTCACTTTCTCAGCAAATCATCTGTCAGTATGTTCACAACTGGAAGTGCAGACATTTCAAAATAGGTGTCCCATGTGTATTTTGGGCTTATATTTAAGCTCCAGTTTATGACACATAGGACATAACTATTACACAAGGTGCAAAAGATCATTGATGCTCAAGAAGACAACACTACTTTTTGCATACTATGCTTTGTATAAATATCTACTTTCTTTATTCTGAAGGGCAGTACTTAATCAAATAATATTTTTTTTTTCTTTAAATTATGAAAGGGGTGTGAACATTGAGACAAAATGGAAATGCAAGCTTGCATAACTAAATATACTGTTTATTAAACCTTAATGGGTTATCAGCTGTATTTTCTTCTTTCTATCTTGTTTCTGAACAACAATCTAAATTGAGCAATTATATGTTTTGGCGACTAAAAACAGCCATTTGACTCCTTAACGTTTTGGTTAAGGAGCCAATGGCTCCCAAGTAATTTTTTTTTAGTCTGGAGTCCTGCAAAGAATATCACTGCAGTCTCTGTAAATGGTTGAACCGAAAACTGAAGCAATTGATGAACGGAAGTCCTTTCAGTCCAAGAATGATAAGTACTGAATATTCATAAGTGGAATGTACAGTTCTGCTTCCGGATTTCTATTTTACTTGCTGTAAAATAGTACACAGTTATATTAACAGGGGCTTGGTGGAAAAATGCCACCAAAATGGACAAAAATGCCCCTGAAATTGAAAATATCAGGGCAAAAAATGCCCTGCAAGGAGTTCCTTTTTTTCATAACATCTAATATAGTTACAAATGCATACACTGGTGGCCAAAATTGTAGAATAATGTACAGATTTTGCTCTAATGAAAAGAAGTTGGTACTTTTATTCACAAAAAAATTATTACAATTTTTGAAAAATATTTCACAACTTCTTAATATACTTCTAAAAGAGTTCTCATCAAAAAAAATCCTCCACGGGCAGCAATGACGGCTTTGCAGATCCATGGCATTCTAGCTGTCATTTTGTCCAGATATATTTCACCCCACACTTCCTGTAGCACTTGACATAGATGTGGCTGTCTTTTTGGGCACTTCTCACTCGCATTACAGTCTAGCTTATCCCACAAAAGCTCTGTGGTTAAGATCTATAACACTCTTTTCCAATTATCTGTTGTCCAATGTCTGTTTCTTTGCCCACTCTAACCTTTCTGTTTCAAAAGTGGCTTTTTCTTTGCAATTCTTCCCATAAGGCCTGCACCCCTGAGTCTTCTCTTTACTGTTGTACGTGAAACTAGTGTTGAGTGAGTAGAATTCAATGAAGCTTTCAGCTGAGGTCATGTGAGGTGTCTATTTCTCAAACTAGAGACTCTGATGTACTTGTCCTCTTATTTAGTTGTACATCTGGCCTAGAGAAAGCTGTTTCTTTTTTTGCCATTTTTGACCTAATATTGGCCTTAAGACATGCCAGTCTTACTCGGCATACTGTGTCAACTCAAAAACAAACACAAAGACTATGTTAAGCTTCATTTAATGAACCAAATAGCATCTGTGTTTGATATAATTGCAAGTGATTATCTAGTACCAAATTAGCAATTTAGCATGATTATTCAAGGATAAGTTGTTGAAGTGATGGCTGCTGGAAATGAGGCCTCTCTATATTTGCTCAAAAATGACTTTTCAAATGGTGATGGTGCTGTTGTTTACATCAGTAATGTCCTGACTAGACTTTGTGATCAGTTGAAAGCCACTTTGGTGAATTAAAGTACCATCACAATTTCCGTCCAAAACAGCAAAATCTGTACATTATTCCAAACTTTTGGCCACCAGTGTACTTCACAATCTTCATTTGAGTTTTCGATTAACATTATTTGCAAAGTGCCGGCTGTTATAGCGGATCCTCGCACCATCAACCCAATCTTATCGTGAAAAAAATTGGCAATACGCAGCTTTATTATTACGAGAGAGGTTTTTTTTTGTATGAGTTAAAGATGGTGAACAGAAAGGTGAGAGAGATAGTCCTCGCCCCATTATACACTGCATCAAAATGTTTTTGGATTTGTTATTGGTTTGGCTTGTTTTCCAATTTAAATATCTAAAACTCCTTTTTCCCTGTAACAATGTACAGCCGTGGCCAAAAGTATTGGCAGTGACAAATTTAGTGTTTTGCAAAGTTTGCTGCTTCAGTATTTGTAGATAATTTTTTTTCATGTGTTTCTATGGTATACTGGAAAACAATGATAAGCATTTCATAGGTTTTAAAGGCTTTTATTGGCAAAAACATTCAATATATGCAAAGTGTCAATATGTACAGTGTTGACCCTTATTCTTCATAACCTCTGCAATTCGCTCTGGCATGCTGGATATCAGCTTCTGGGCAAAATCCTGACTGATGGCAATCCATTCTTGCCTTATTGGTGCTCAGATTTGATCACAATTTGTGGGCTTCTGCTTGTCCACGCGCCTTTTTGAGGATTGTCCACAGGTTCTCTATGGGATTAAGATCCAGGGATTTGCCTACCCACTGATCCAAAATTTCAATGTAATGATCTCCAAGCCACCACATTATCACTCTTGCCTTGTGACATGGTGCTCCATCACGCTGGAAAATGCACAGATCATCACCAAATTGCTCCTGGATCGTTGGGAGAAGTTGTTCTTGCAGGAAGTTTTGATACCATTCTTTATTCATGGCAGTGTTTTTGGGCAGAATTGTGAGAGAGCCCACTCCCTTGGATGAAAAGAAACCCCACACATGGATAGTCTGAGGATGCTTCACTGTTGGCATGACACAGGACTCATGGTAGCATTCACCTTTTCTTCTCCAGACTATCGATTTTTCCAGATGTCCCAAACAGTCGGAAGGGGGCTTCATCAGAGAAAATCGCTTTGCACCAGTTTTCTGCTGTCCAATCCTTGTACTTCCTGCAGAATTTTAGTCTGTCCTTGATGTTTTTCTTGGAGAGAGATGTGGCTTCTTTGCTGCCCTTCTTGACACCAGGCCATTGTCCAAAAGTCTTTACCTCACCACTACGTGGTGACACGCTTCTGTAGCTGACTCCTCAGGAGGAAACAGTCCTGGTGCTTGCTGCTCTGGGATGTCCTGAAGCCTCCTTTACTGCAGTTGAACCTCTCTCCTTGAAGTTCATGATGATCCAGTAAATGGTTCTTTCTGGTGCAATATTCTTTGCAGCAATTTCCTTGCATGTGAGGCCATTTTGATGCAAATTAATGATGGCTGCACATCTTTCTTTAGAGGTAACCATTGCGAACAAGAACACAATGATTGGAAGCACTTTTTCCCTCATTTTATAGCAATCAGTCTGCTCTTATAATCCAATCAGAATGATAGAGTGATTTCACCTGACTAGTACTCCTTCACACTTTCCCAGGTATGTTAGCTGGTCATTTTGTGCCAGGGCCAAAAAACACAGTGAAATTAGTTTTTTTTGTGATAAAGTTCATTGCAATTATTTAAAATGCATCTGATCACTCTGCACAATAATCTAGAAACAATGTGAATCGACACCAAAACAACTGAAGCAGAAAACTTTGCCAAACACAAAATTTATGTCACTACCCATACTTTTGGCCACGGCTGTACATTTTCTTTAGCATTTTCTATACCGCAGAAGAAAAAATTGTTATCTGCGAATGTTGAATATAATATTAAAATACAAATATTTTATAATATCTAAAAATCCTTTAAAAAAGATGCGTTCACCTGAGAAGCAGCATATAAGATATTTAGACTTCCTTGTAGAGAATAGATCTTGAATACAAGTATATTTTGTCTTTACTGCACTCGCAGAAGTATAACCAAGTAAAAAAATGCACTTGTATACAAAATACACTTATAAGATATTTAGACTTTCTTTAAGAGAATGTATATTAAATATGTTTCTTAAGTAAATGTATCTTGTTTTAAGGATTTTTAGACAATATTAAATTCACACTTGATAACAATAGGATTTTTTTGCATTGAATTTCTTTACTGAATTGAACTTAATGTTTTTGACAGTGAATGTCATTTAGAGGTATTTTTAAAAGATGGTTTTGTCCTCTATTGTTATTAAGCACGTTTAATACAACCTTTTAAGTCAGCACAAGCTGAATAATCGGTTAAGAGCTAATGATTAATCATTGCAATAATCACTGAATAATCGTTCTAATAATCGTTAGATTCATCGTTATCAAAATAATTGTTATTTGCAGCCTAACTTCAGATCGATCGCATTCTTGCTCCAAAAAAGGTTGACAGTTTAAAATAAAGCAGGTGTCTCGAGATGCTTTATAAATTTCTTTTTAATTAGACATGTCATCTAAAAAAACGGCGCTTCTGCACGAGATGCTGAATAAACAAAAACAGCAAAACTAAGACATTAGTCTAGCATGGATTTACATTGAAAAAACAAATGGATGGTTGCAAATGCGTTCGGTGTGAACAGCCCCTTACAGTTGGTGGAGGTACTTGGCCATTGCGTCTTGCTCTCTGAATAAGCTTTTCTCAGATTAAACTGAGTTTTTTTGAACACTTTGTCAGGAATGGAGTTCAACATGGAAACATGTATTTTGAGATTATCACATTCTGTTCCATCTGATTGAACAGCCCCTGGCTCATAGTCTGAGCTGTTTCACCACTGAGTTCAGCCGAATACCTCTGTGAATATTGGTACCCTACATACACTATAATAAATAAACAATATGATATTTCACTGTTATTATGAAGTTTGTTGGGGGTAGTATACTGTGGCATCATTAAGTGTAACACCATGTGAACTGTCTATTGAAGTCCCCTGCCCCTTTAGTTGAAAATGGAATGCTTTTTTTATTTAATTTTATTTTTTTACAGCCAGGAATGTTATTTGCCATAATATAATGGTACTGTATGGTTTATGTATGTAATGCTCTCTTGTGGACTAAGGAAACAACATTTAATTAAAAAAAATTCAGCTGACTTTAAAATTTCAATATTGGAATTTTGAAAATATTTAAGGTAAAAATTTGAACTGTTTCTCTGCTCAATTTTTAGCCCAACTAGTGACTAGACAACGCTTGCTGTTTAAGTGTACATTTTGCATCAGACAGTTCTTGTTGGCAGTCCATGGGCATGCCGTCTGACACTACCAGCTGTAGCTTGATGTCACAGCCCATGAATTCACAGCCATCCCAATACTATATGGTCTAAATATGTTTTCAAATTGTTTTTTAGATGATGAGAAGATGGAAAATGATGATTCCCAGGAAAGCCAAATGGAAAGTGGAGACTAGGCATTTGTGTTTTTCCAGTTTTTCTGGTTTCAATTGTTTGGATGATATCTTATTATCCCGTAATTTGCCATGTGTTTCAAAACAATATTTTTTTTTCTAATTTTAATCTCATTTTCTTTTGAAGTTGGCTGATTTTGTACAGTTTTACGATTGGCATGGCACAATAAAAGTTATTTTACAAACTGAATCTTTGTCTGAGTTGTTGGGATTTAATTTAAGCACTGTCCTTCTTCAATAAGTCACCTCTAGCAGAGTGAATTTTTAAAAAAAATAAATTTAGGGTCAGATAACTAGCTTTAAACTTCTTGTTAATGAACAGAATATGAAGGGAATTAATTATGTTCAACTTTACCATTTCACTGAATTACATAGTCTTTGCCCCTTTAAACCAGCAGATATCGCTGCTGTCACATAGTTTAAAACGATTGACTGAAAGTACAGGATTATGAGGCATTTGAAGGATTATTTATCTTTCAAGGATTTTTTTTTTTAAACGTGTGTGTGTGTATATATATATATATATATATATATATATATATATATATATATAAGGTTTCCAATTAATATCATTGATCTACTCACCATTACCATGAATTAAGTTATTTCATGAATGAGTTTAGCCTGTCTTTTTATTTAATTATTGTCGGTCTCTGAAGGATTTTAAAATATTTGATGGCAAGGGTTAAACACTAACAGGATGACACTTGCCCTTCCAAAATCACTGCTGTTGAAAGCAACTAAGAAAGATACGTGAAATGGAAGAGATGGACATACCTATGTGTGAGGTATTTACAGTCAATTTTCATATTCAATTAATGTAAAATTATAAATTTTTTTAATGTTCGCCATAACGTGATTTTTAGATTTTTCGCATGTGTGGACATTACGTTCTGGCTTCACTATAGCCTATTCATATTCGATTTCATTTAAACCAACTGATCTCAGCTCAGAAGACTCTAGGCTGTTATTAAAGGTTTAATCTTTCGACACACCTAGTCATGTGACAAAACAACATGGCGCCGAGTTTGTTTTTTGGAGAAACGGCAACAAAATTCTTCTGATAAGAAACCTCATTATGTATTTACGTTGAAATCTTTTTGAATCAGAGTAGAGTCTATAGTTTCATCCGGTATGCCATATTAACTATTTATCGCAAAATGGCATGCCGTTAAACACGATGGCCACATACGTGGGCTTTAGGCTCATTTTCTTAAAATATCCAATTTTATTATTATCACATTTAGAATCAGATTCATCCTAAAGCTGGAAAAATGTTGCTTTCAGAGGCTGCATATTGATTTAGGATGAAAATAAGGTGCATTTCAAGCTGTTCTGAAACCAGTGCAGACAGACACACTGGAGGATAAGTCATTCCCTAATTAGGGAGCATCCTATAGCTTTCCTATGCAGCCAAGTGCATTCACTCCTAACATCTGGTTAAAAGTTTAGTTTTAGGCTGCAGATGTTTGGACAACTCAACTCAAATTGGACAATGGTAATTCAGATTCAGAATTTATAATGTATAATTTAATTTTAACATGGTTGGCAGTGATTGGATGATGCTGGCCATTCATTTGTATCTGAAATAATTATTCTAATTTCTGATGTAATGTCTGTAACGTCTCAAAAACTTGAATAACCAGCACTTCTGAAAACATTTGACTTTCTATAGCTTGGTATTAATTTCACATTTTAGTCCTGCTGTCCACATATGTGGTCATCTATTTTAAGTATTTATGTTTCTTTTTTTTCTCGCATGTTTAATAGGGGCTACTAGTTACACATCAAAAAGGGAAATGGAAAATGCATAAATTATATAACTCAAAAATGATTTGGATTATGTATTGCTCAAATTAACAGAAAGATGAAATCAAAAGAGACAGGCTGAATATTTCATGTCAGTACCTCATTCTGCATTATTTCACATAAAACTGATACAATGATAGCCAATTCTGCCTTGTCACAATAAGAACCAAATCTTCATTATCTCTTTCATTCAACACAACCCCTGTGCACAATATCCGATACTTCCACAAACTAATTGCAGCTGAGCTATGCTGCTCTGAATGCACAGCGATAGATGTAGAGAATAGTAGAGTATTAAGCATTCTGCCATATCCTATGTCTAATCAAACGGAATCCCAGATGTCATCTTGAGAGCTTCCTATTGGATCCCTGAGTTAAAATGTCTACAGCAGCCAAATAAGTCATCCTGCCCGAACAAAATGCAGATCAGCTCTCAAGAAGACACATGGGAGCCTTATAACTCAGAGATAAAGATTGAAAACTTTGTTTCTTCAGGTAAACAAAACTTTCCCAGCATACTCTCGCTCGTTGTCATCCGGGATGCTTTTGCTCTTTGATGTTTGCCTGAGGTTGCCGGTGATAATGGGCCAATCATACACTTAAATGTCACAAGGTTCAGAAATGGAACACAGTTTCACTATATGTCAGTGTTATGATGTTTTTCATTCAATGGAAGCCGTTATTTAGTCTGGGTGGACATATGGGCAAATGCAAGATGCAGATTTTCTGCCATTCAATGTGCTGGGATAACTTAAAAACATCCTAATGTGCATGCTGTGAAAGCTGTTGTTAGTATGTGTTATAGCTACAAAGAAGTTTGAAATTGTTACTATACTACTTTTTCTATCCTAAATTTTAAGATTATGTTTCTAGGTCACAATAAACAAATAAACAAATAAACAAATTGACTACACTAAAATTGCTCTTTGACTGAACTTCAGTTGTGGACAGTGGTTCCATGTGTTTGAAATTAGTTTTCTTTCTTTCTTTACTTAAAATTACTATGAAACACTTTGTGTCGAAAGGGCCTAGTTGATTTGGGCAAACCCAACAAAACTATACGTGTCAATGTAACAAAAATAATTATCTTTTATTTCTTTATGTACTAACAAAACATTAAATAATAAAAAGTGTCCCACTTTATGCACAAAAACACAGAAAATAACACTTTATTTTAACATTTAATCACCATAACACCACAAAAAAGTATTTATGTTGTCCCAACTCAAATGGATTAAGTAAACTTCCATTTTACAAATTTGAATGGATAGAATGCAATTAAGTTGTACCAAAATGTTCTAGAATAGTGTTGATTTAGTTTTAATTAAGTATATCGAACAAGCGGCAAAAATATTTTTTTTGATTGAATGTTAACTGTACAAACAGTCAGATTTCCTTTGCTTCCATTAAGGCAAACAATATGGTCTTTTGAACATTCTCAAATCAACTTCTGGAGTCCATGCCAGCTCATGTGCATGCTGTCACTAAAGCAAAAGCTTGGCATACCAAATATGAAGAAATTCTGACATTCATGTTAATTCTCCATCTCAACATTTCACACAAATAGGTATGCTAACAATATAATTTGTAATGTTAAAATGGTATTACATTAGAATAAAATAGTTATTTTATTTCTATGGCTAGGTAAATGACCAAAGGTCACAAAACTAATCTATTTTGTGCCTGTGCTTTTTACTCCAAACACTCTATCTATCTCCATCTTTCTCTCCATCTCTATGCACTTTAACTTTTTTCCCAGTATGCATTTCCAATGCAACTTCAGGTGGTCATATTCTTCCTTTCTGAAAGATAGAGCTCTTCTCCCTGAGAGTGACTATAACATGCCGTGACACATCTTTCCATTGCTATGGTAACGGCACTGAGGTGTACATGAAAATAAGTCAAACCAATTTGCTGTAACACAGAAATATTAGATCAGGACTAGGTTAGACTGGCCCGCCATTGGCAATCCATTCACCCACTTGGGCAGATTACTATGTGAAGTACCTGTGGTTTGCATGTTGCGAGCTGTGTATCTCTGAATAAGTTACATTTCTAAGCTTGAAATGTTGCAATCAGCATCTCTGGTAAGCCCACATCTCAATTCACTTTTTCACCAACAGAGATTCATACAGTGAAAGTGCATGAATACCTCATTGTATATCTGGGATTCAAAATCTAATTTAAATATGAAATAAGCAAAGCTTTAGGAGTTCAAACATGTTTAAATAAATCAACTTTATGTGATGAAATGAATAAGAGATATTTAAGATTCTGCACTAGGTCACTAATCAAACAAGCAAATTTGTGACATTGATCATGCTAACTCTTTTGTACAAAAAGGTCAGACATCCTTGCTTCCACTGAAGCACACAAGAAGCTCTTTTGAACATTCTCAAATCCTGTTGGAATAACATGGATAATCAGAAAAATGCTAAATACAGTCATTGATCTCATACTTTTGGACCCCACTCAGAGCTTGCATGCTTATATAATATTTATGATGGATATGGAATGGGTAGACAGATTAATCGTCCATATGGAGTGGTGTCAGCATGAGGCATGACTCAGGCTTCCATTAGGAACTTCATAAAAAACATGGCAGTGACATTTATTTTGGTGTGACAGAACAGAATAGAACTGTCACCACATATCTTCTATAAGCAGCAAGGTTTGTGTGAAACAAGACATACAGTGCAGTTCAAGATGGAAAAGGGAATATTGTATAAGAGACTGGTATATTGCGCTCTGTATGAGCAGTAATCTGCTACTGATCAATTTAGATCTAATTGCTAACTTTTTACTGACGCAGGCAGATTCCACTGTTTAGCTACCAAATATGTTTAAATAATAACAATAATAATAATTAATAATAATAGTTCCTAGAACAGAAAACAATAAAGTTTTCTACTATAGTGCTCTGAATATTTATTTAAAATATATGTATACAAGAGAAAGCAGCTCTATTGAAAATACTAAACCAGAACACTTGCAATCAACATAATACATTTATGTTTGAAATAAGAGCATAATTATTTTGCGTAAAGTCCAAGTGATATTCAACACAGTCATCAAAAATGATATGATCACATTGCTATGAAATATTCAAATTGATTCAGACTTCTAATGGATGGTGTTCACTCAATGATTTTACAGCATACTCAATTAACTTACTCATACTCAAAAATGATCTAACGCAGCACAATTTTTTAGCATTTGGTCATTTTCATTTTGTACAATCCATCATTGTTGTTGATTACGGCATGCATTTATCGTGGCATTGTTGCGACAACCTTATGCAACTTCACAACATTTAATTCCATCCAGAGTTGCATGAATTTTTGGCCGAGATCTTGTTTGATGTTGAGAGAGTCGAACGTCGAACCACTCAGTGAATGATCCCTCATGATCACATGATCCCTCATGATCAACAATCAGCACTGCACTTTATTAATCCTCATTCTGTCAATATATTCTCCCATTCAATTAGTGTTTATATATATTTATACCTTTATCTAGTGTGTGTATTCTACATTGTGTGTATTGTGTACATTTGTTATGTAAATTGTTGTGTAGGTATGTGTACATTTGTTATGTAAATTGTTTTGTGTAAATATGTTGTTATTGTCACTGTCATTACTGCATTGTTGCACGGAACTGCACACAAGAATTTCACCTGCTGTTGCACTCGTGTACACAGTAGTGTGACAATAAAGTGATTTGATTGATTTGATTTGATTTGAAGTCTTCTCCAGCACATACCAAAGACTTTCAATGGGTTTAAGGTCAAGACTCTGTGGTGGCCAATTCATGATTCCTCATGCTCCCTGAACCACCCTTTCACAATTTGAGCCCAATGAATCTTGGCATTGTCATCCTGGAATGTGCCCGTGCCATCAGGGAAGAATTGATGGGATAACCTGGTAATTCAGTACATTCAGGTATTCAACTGACTTCATTTTACTGCTGCATAACATTGCTGAGCCTAGACCTGACCAGTTGAAGCAACCCCAGATCATAACACTGCCTCCAGAGGCTTGTACAGTTGGCACTAGGCTAATGGGTGTATCGCATCATGAGCTTCTCTTCTTACCCTGATCACTTTGAAATAGGGTAAATCTGGATTCATCAGACCACATGACCTTTTTTCATTGCTCCAAAGTCCAATCTTTATGCTCCGTAGCAAATTGAAGTTGTTTTTTCCCAATTAGCCTCACTAACAAGTGGCATTCTTGTGAACACAGAGCAGTTTAGTCCCAAATCTGTAAGTTATCGTTGCATTGCGCATGTGGAAATGCTCTTACTTTCACTATTAAACATAGTCATGAGTTCTACTGTTGATTTTTTTAAGATGTGACATCGTAATTTGACTTCAGGCGTTTTAGTGATCTCTGATCACGATCATTCAAGATTTTTTTCCGACAACATTTCTTCCACAAAGCTGATGGATCACCACTATCCTTCCAGTTTTTAATAATGCGTTGGACAGTTTTTAATCCAATTCCAGTGATTTCAGCAATCTCATTAGTTGTTTTCTTTGCTTGATGCAGGCCAATAATTTACCCCTTCTGAAACACAGTAGCATCTTTTCCCACGATCACTGGATACGTCTTCTGACATGGTTGTTTAAGAAATGAGAAGCTACACACTGCATCAGTTACGGTTAAAAGAATTGTTGACAGCTGAAACATTGATATTAATCACTGCAATAATGATCCAATCATAGGCTCTTATGTATCTGCTCATTTAAATCCAAATGGCCAGGCAGTGTAACTGTCAAGTTACAGGGATATTTTATATGTGGTGTTCAAAACGATTACTTACAGCACCTTTAAGCATGCTGAATAAAAGATAACTCATTGCTGAGTAAAGAGGAAACATCTACACAAACTTGAAAACTCATTAAACCAATGAGTAGTCCGGTATGTTTAGTCCAGATGAATGTATAATATCTTTATTGGCATTGCAAAAAATGCATCAAAGCATTCACACTCATTGATTGAAAATGCTAATATATCAAGACACACTGAAATGCAACAGCAATCAGAACAAGAAAATTACCATGTATTGGGGTATTTTTTTCTTGTTTTATAGTATTTGTGTTTAATAAAAAGCATCCATTTTAAAAAGACCAGAAAATAGAAGAAAATAAAGTAAGGTTAATATGGCACAAATCCATGCAGTTCATCAACACAGTTTAAACATTATAAAGTCATATATATGTGGACCACATATTTTAATTAACACAATAGTACAAACACAATGACCACTTGCATTACATTATTCAGGGGATGAGAAATCTGTAAAATGGACAAACGGTTGTCTAACATCTATACTAACAAAAGAAGTCAAAAGTATGTTTTTTGTAATACAGTGAGGGAAAAAAGCATTTGATCCCCTGGAGATATTGTACGTTTGCCCACTGACAAACAAATGATCAGTCTATAATTTTAATGGT
Organism: Moxostoma hubbsi; assembly: GCA_032164185.1. NCBI lineage: Eukaryota > Metazoa > Chordata > Actinopteri > Cypriniformes > Catostomidae > Moxostoma > Moxostoma hubbsi. The sequence continues at coordinate 13,119,341 of JAVLUX010000186.1, forward strand.
AGGTTAATTTGAACAGTGAGAGACAGAATAACAAAATAATCCAGAAAAACTTATGTCAAAAATGTTATAAATTGAATTGCATTTTAATGAGGGAAATAAGTATTCAACCCCTTTGCAAAACATGACATAGTACTTGGTGGCAAAACCCTTGTTGGCAATCACAGAGGTCAGACATTTCTTGTAGTTTGCCACCAGGTTTGCACACCTCTCAGGAGGGATTTTGTCCCACTCCTCTTTGCAGATCTTCTCCAAGTCATTAAAGTTTCGAGGCTGATGTTTGGAAACTCGAAACTTCAGCTCCCTCCACAGATTTACTATGGGATTAAGGTCTGGAGACTGGCTAGGCCACTCCAGGACCTTAATGTGCTTCTTCTTGAGCCACTCCTTTGTTGCCTTGGCTGTGTGGTTTGGGTCATTGTTATGCTGGAATACCCATCCACGACCCATTTTCAATGCCCTGGCTGAGGGAAGGAGGTTCTCACCCAAGATTTGACGGTACATGGCTTCATCCATGATTGATGCGGTGAAGTTGTCCTGTCCCCTTAGCAGAAAAACACTCCCAAAGCATAATGTTTCCACCTCCATGTTTGACGGTGGGGATGTTTCTTGGCGGCTATGGTTCCAGCTGCCTTGAGATCATTGACATGATCCTCCTGTGTAGTTCTGGGCGGATTCCTCACTGTTCTCATGATCATTGCAACTCCACATGGTGAGATCTTGCATGGAGCCCCAGACCGAGGGAGATTGACAGTGCTTTGTGTTTCTTCCATTTGCGAATAATCGCACCAACTGTTGTCACCTTCTCACCAAGCTGCTTGGCGATTGTCTTGTAGCCCATTCCAGCCTTGTGTAGATCTACAATCTTGTCCCTGACATCCTTGGACAGCTCTTTGGTCATGGCCATGGTGGAGAGTTTGGAATCTGATTGATTGATTGCTTCTGTGAACAGGTGTCTTTTATACAGGTAACAAGCTGAGATTAGGAACACTCTCTTTAAGAGTATGCTCCTAATTTCAGCTCTTTACCTGTATAAAAGACACCTGGGAGCCAGAAATCTCTGATTGGGAGGGGGTCGAATACTTATTTCTCTCATTAAAATGCAATTCATTATTTTGTTGCTATTCTGTCTCTCACTTTTCAAATTAACCTACCATTAAAATGATAGACTGGGCATTTCTTTGTCAGTGGGCAAACGTAGAAAATCATCAGGGGATCAAATACTTTTTTTCCTCACTGTATACTCTAAATTACAAACCCCAGTATTACTTCCTGTTGGTGATCATCATTATAGGACAGGTATATTTAAAGGTGCACTCAGCGATTCCTGAGAAACACTGTTAATATTCAAACTCAACTCGAAAAACAAACACACCCCTCCCTTCAGTGCTCCTTTGGGGCACACAAATTAATTCCTTTTACCTCTCAGAGGACTCTCCATTGCAGAAAAGCCTCGCCGATGTTGACGCAGCTCCTAGCCCTAGACTTATCTGACCTTTTTCTCTTGATCTGTTTCTCAGCCATTTGTCCTCCTTGGAGTTTAGAAAGTTTGCATCAGCCAGATTTGCCCTCGTTCTTCTAATGAATTTCCCTCCCACTCTGCCCCTACCCCTCATCCTGTGCACGAGCAAGAACCATAGCATGTTGCAGATTGGCTGGAATAGTGTTGTGTGGATCGGTCCGATCCCCTTTTTTTTGCTCCATTGACAGAGCCTGTGCACAAATACTAGATTTTCTTTCAGCCCACCCAGAGAACTGAGAGCTAGCAGACTGTGAGGAGATATTTGCAGAATTTGACAAAAAGTGTATTGGATTAGAATTACTGAGTGCACCTTTAACTCTACTTGCACTTAGTTTCACTTTTGGACGTAATGACCTTAGTTCAGTAAACAGTGGTATTTCACAAACATTTAGAGACATGTAAATTGGAAAATTGTACAATGCTTCTTAAGATTTAAAAAACATATTATTCTGGACATCAATAGCCTTTATACACTCACCTAAAGGATTATTAGGAACACCATACTAATACTGTGTTTGACCCCCTTTCGCCTTCAGAACTGCCTTAATTCTACGTGGCATTGATTCAACAAGGTGCTGAAAGCATTCTTTAGAAATGTTGGCCCATATTGATAGGATAGCATCTTGTAGTTGATGGAGATTTGTGGGATGCACATCCAGGGCACGAAGCTCCCGTTCCACCACATCCCAAAGATGCTCTATTGGGTTGAGATCTGGTGACTGTGGGGGCCATTTTAGTACAGTGAACTCATTGTCATGTTCAGGAAACCAATTTGAAATGATTCGAGCTTTGTGACATGGTGCATTATCCTGCTGGAAGTAGCCATCAGAGGATGGGTACATGGTGGCCATAAAGGGATGGACATGGTCAGAAACAATGCTCAGGTAGGCCGTGGCATTTAAACGATGCCCAATTGGCACTAAGGGGCCTAAAGTGTGCCAAGAAAACATCCCCCACACCATTACACCACCACCACCAGCCTGCACAGTGGTAACAAGACATGATGGATCCATGTTCTCATTCTGTTTACGCCAAATTCTGACTCTACCATCTGAATGTCTCAACAAAAATCGAGACTCATCAGACCAGGCAACATTTTTCCAACTGTCCAATTTTGGTGAGCTCTTGCAAATTGTAGCCTCTTTTTCCTATTTGTAGTGGAGATGAGTGGTACCCGGTGGGGTCTTCTGCTGTTGTAGCCCATCCGCCTCAAGGTTGTGCGTGTTGTGGCTTCACAAATGCTTTGCTGCATACCTCGGTTGTAACGAGTGGTTATTTCAGTCAAAGTTGCTCTTCTATCAGCTTGAATCAGTCGGCCCATTCTCCTCTGACCTCTAGCATCAACAAGGCATTTTCGCCCACAGGACTGCCACATACTGGATGTTTTTCCCTTTTCACACCATTCTTTGTAAACCCTAGAAATGGTTGTGCGTGAAAATCCCAGTAACTGAGCAGATTGTGAAATACTCAGACCGGCCCGTCTGGCACCAACAACCATGCCACGCTCAAAATTGCTTAAATCAACTTTCTTTCCCATTCTGACATTCAGTTTGGAGTTCAGGAGATTGTCTTGACCAGGACCACACCCCTAAATGCATTGAAGCAACTGCCATGTGATTGGTTGATTAGATAATTGCATTAATGAGAAATTGAACAGGTGTTCCTAATAATCCTTTAGGTGAGTGTATATTTTGTTTCATCAGAAATAAAAGATGCATATTAATATATCTGTTAAATTCATTTTCTCCTCCTCTTGTGCTAAATGTTGAATTTTGCCCTTAGAAATTGGTCCCTTCTATAAGTTGATTACACTTATTAGGCAGAGGGGGTTACTGATTGTTGTAGGAGATAGGCCCAGTTGAAGCATAATTTCCCACCTGGCTGTACTCTGATTGGCCGAAGTCCCCTGTTCCAGTAAAAGCAACTCTTGATTGATCAAAGCTTCCCTGGTTGTAGACCTGTTGGTTGAAGGCAGTGCCCTGTTTTTCAGAGGACGAGACAGGGTGCCTCGCTGCACCTCCCTTGTGCCATCCAGTCTCTTTAAACACAAACCAGATGTTTCCAGCCCACAGCACGAAGTTTAAATACCCAAATACCTGTGAATGATTGGACACAAAAGCTGTGATGAACATTGCTGGTGAAGTTACTCAAACATGAAATCCACTACCTCCACTGAAATTGTAATCAGACTAAACTAAAATTTGATTAGATTGTAATTAAATTGTAATCAATTACTTTACTGATTACCTTACGGAAAAGTAACATTACAAACTATTTTACTTAGAGGTTACTATATAAAACTCCTACAAACTTACAAAATACAACAAAATACAACACAACATGCTCACACAACACGTACTGAACACAATAGCAAAAAAATAAAATCTGCAATTGCACATGGCAAATCATGAAGGGCTGCACAGCCTTTAACCCTTGAAGCTCTGAAAGTGTTTTAAAGATTTCCTGTTTCAGTTGCATACCTAAAATTAAAGGCTAATAACTAAAAAATAAATAAAATAAAAAAACATCTTGGTATCATTGTAAAGAAAACTTTTCATATTTTTTAATGATATAGATTAGGATAAATTCTGAGACTCAGCCTAAAGCCCCATTCACACTGCCAGTGACTTTGTAGCTTTGTGTCACTAGACTACGATCTGTGTCACTAGTGGGCGTTCCTACTATTTGTCGCTGTAACGTTACTGGAGGACTGCACATCTGGCCATAGCTTTTGAAAATTTGATCAGGGATGAGACCTAATGCAGATAAAATTATAATAGAATTACAATTTGACGAGGAATCATTTCTCTTCTCTCTAGAATATACATTCAGCAGTGTAGTGTTTTATAAAACGTGCAGCAGTGTTCAGTGCATTAAATCATTAACGTGATGATCAATCAAGTCACGTGTTGCCATGCGAGGTTCAGACATGTGAACGGCGAGCTCTGTGAACTAAGCTGGTTTTAATACTTTTTATGTCACAAACCAGTGACATTCGATACACCACGATTCTTAACTGTTCTAGGAATTATAAGTCAAAGAATTCAAAATCGTTGGGCTCTGGAGACATTGAAAGACACTTACGTGCTCAAGCTGATGCCCCCGAGCAGGCCTCAAGTCCAGGAGCCGATTTGGCCAGAGAAGTGATGGAAATTCGGTGAGAATTGTTGAACATCGACAATGCTGACGAAGGTCGTTGCTTATTTGGAGGATCTTGCTGTAATACGTCAATCGATCACTGCCATGGAGACAGAATTCACTGAGGTGGCTACAAGAGTTGGGGATGTCGAGAAATGGATAGATTATCTGGAGTCATCGGAGAGGGAATTAGCTAATAATACACTAGTGACCAAAGTGGATTTAGAGCACACCTAGGAGAAGTTGGAGGACTAGGAGAACCATAACCGGCAGAATAACCTCCGATTTGTAGGAATTTCTGAGGACGAAGAAGGTCGGGATGTGGTGAAATTCCTGGACAGGCTCTTTCCAAGTCTACTCGACATAACAGGCCATAAGCTGGAAATTGATCGAGCTGCCAGGGTTCCGGCTCAGCAATCCACTGAGTGAGACAGGGCCCGATCAATTCTGGCCAAATTTCTGAGATCATCCGATAAAGATCTCATTATGTGAGGCGAGGTGTAAAGAAAGTCTTCTTGGAAGAACCACAGCATTTTCTTATTGGACGAAGGATACGTGGAAGGCTTGGAGCAAGGATCCGTGGAAGGCTTTGAGCAAGGAGCCGTGGAAGGCTTGGAGCAAGGAGCTGTGGAAGACTAGAATCAACGAGCCATGCTAGGCTTGGAGCAAGGAGCCGTGTCAATCAATCTATCATGAATGAATGAATCAAACTCACTCGGAATGCAGACCATTTCTGACATGCCTTTCCACGCTTTATTGTTTTATTGTATGCTTACAAACAAAATATCTAGAACAGTAAAAATCCCTCACACTGCTGAAACTTGACATCTTGCCTGCACTCGTCTCCATTCTGCCAAGAGACAGATGAAATGAGCTCCACTGTCTTCACTCTCATTGGAAGTCCCTTCATCATTTGCATAATATTGACATTTTCTCAACTTGTCTTGTCGCACTCCAATGGCGATCTTTGTCGCTAACGGCTGCGGCAGCCTGTGTCACCAGAAGTCGCTATGCTCTCATTGAAAATAAATGGGATTGTGCTGCTGACTCACGCGATGTCACTGGCAGTGTGAACGGGGCTTATGAAACAGCTGAAAATCAATTTTTTTTTAATTTTTCTTCTTATTTTTCCTGATTTTGCATTATAAATCTCTGGGTGTAAATAAGGTGGCTATAAAAATCTACTAAATAATGGTATGTGATATTTTATGTTGTGCTTATTTTTTGTGTTATAAGTGACCATTTTTCCTCACAGGACCACTGGCGGGCCAAAAGTTAACATAAACACAAAAAGACCCACATTTGAACGGAATAATGTCTTGAATATTCCACATAAAAATATTATTCTCTTACAAATATGTATGTAAACCAAGGAACAAGTACTGTAATTGAAATTAAGTTAGTAATTGTAATCTGATTACAGTAATTTAGATTTAGCGCATTACATTACTTACGGTACGTTATTGAGTTTTACTACACGGCTCTATGGAATACTCGATGCTGTTTGGTCAATCGTACAAGCTCTAGTGGTCTGATATTTCTGAGTGCAAAGTGGCACATAGTGAGGCAAGTAGTCATGTAATTAAGTGGGATAATGAACAGTCCGACAATAACTTTCTCAATATTAACATCAACAGGACCCTGACACTAATCGGAGGTGGAATTCAGCTGTTTCTTGAAACTCTACAGTCACAAATAAAACTAACATGTGTGGCTAAAGTGGTAAAATCTTACCACAGACGTATTCAGACCAGACCATCTGGGTCCATATAATGAACTGCACTTGTTGGCCTGCACCTTACAAGCCGACATGAGCAGAACCACCTCACCAGGATCAGTCGCTGCCTTTACATCTGAAAGACCTTTTGCCCAGGCAGATGAGCTCACTAGCCACATAAATGAGAACACCACGGTCACTACAAAGTCCTGGAAAGCATAAAGAAAGCACAAAAGTGTTACAAACATTTTCTGCAAATTTGAATTCGTGTTACTAATGGAAAGGTGAAGTGCATAGGTATGGCACCACCAACGACAGCAAATGGAATTGCAAAAATAATTACTGTTCTCAAACAGTTTTCTCCAACCTACCCCACCTGTTGTTTGTTTAGCATAACTGATAGTCCCACCCCAAACTCATGCCATTGGTTGAGTCAATGTTTTTGTGTTGGGGTGGGCAGGAGTAATATTTGTTAAGTGGCACATAGCCAACACATTATTTACACTTTTCAAGGGAAATCAACCTCCAAATGGCTCGCTTATGACAAATTATGACAAAGTATCAAATTTTGTTTTATGTCTTATGACTAGATTTAATGTGGGCATTTAATGAATAGAAGCTTGTTTTTTGTTCATCAGTCTTTCCCAAACCACAGTTTCCCTGACTAGTCACTGGGCACTGCCATGAGGATTCAGATTGCTGCTGGACTGTTTTCTGGTTCCGGTCTCCATTTAAAGCCATGTAAAAAACTACCAAAACGAGTATTCAAGGCAGAGGACAACAACAATTTTAAGTGTTAATTGAAGTAAATAACATAGTTCAGGCTCAAATTGTGCAGTTGTTAGCAGTCATTAGAACTTGACGTAGTTAATGTATCAAGGTAATTAACCTCCCGGTCATAGCTTCATGTCATCTACCTACTCCTTAAACTTGGATGGGTGAGGCACTGTCAAAAGACAGTCATCATGCTTCTGTAAGTAATGGCACTATGGTGTCACATACTTTTTTTTTTGCCAATTTATACAAATTTAATCTGCTAAACATCAAAATATCTGGTAAAGAGCATACGCTGATGCGAGTTAAAAAACTGGAGACTGGAAAATGAAAACAGGATTCTGGTATTAATCTTCAGCGATTGGGAAAAAGGTATCCACAAGGCATTTGTGGATGTAGCTTGTCTAAAATAACAGCAGTGCTCACAATGAGAGGTCCACGGTTGTTCTCACGGTACTTATTCTGGAAAAAGATGTAGACCACAGTGGCCAACAGGGAGTAGAGGAAGGCGAAGACAGCAATGGTGACAAAGAATTCGGCAGAGGAGGAAAAGTCTCCGATTAGGTAGAGCCGCTCTTGCCTCCTACCTTCACACATCGGCACGTCAAATTCCACCCGGTTCAACCTGTTACATACCATACACAAAAAAGTCATACAAACTATCAGGAACATTCAGGCCAGCATAATGTTAAAGATTAGGCTGTTTCTGCGTTTAAGAAGGTAAATGGAATAGTTCACCCAAAAAGTTTAATTTTGTCATAATTTACTCAACCTTAATGTCATTCCAAACCCTTATGTTCCAAGTCTTTTAAAGCATTTTGATACCTTTATGTGAAGATCAGACTAAAATATCTGTTCTGCTGAACACAACAAAGATTTTTAGAAGAATATCTCAGCTCTGTAGGTCCTTTCAATGCAAGTGAATGGTGGACAGAACTCCAAAAGCTCCAATAAAGAGATAACGTCAGCATAAAATAATCTTTAAGACTCCAGCGGTTTAATCAATGTCTTCTAAAGCGATCCAGTTGGTTTTGGGTGAGAACTGACCAAAATATAACTCATTTTTCAATCTCAGTTTGTGTTCAGCAGAAGAAAGATGGCATCTAGGATGGCATGAAGGTGAGTAAATGATTTTTGGGTGAACTAACCCTTTAAGTTTTGTATATGGTCTTGGTCACTGTAACATTCAAATGTTCTTTTCTGTTCCACAGATGAAATACATTCATCATGGTTTGGAACGACATAAAGGTGAATAAATGATGTCAGAATGTACATTTTTGTGTGAACTATTCCTTTAAAACACTCTAAGTCAATACTGTGTATGTCTAGAGAGTGGAAAAGGGGTTTCTCCTTTCTTAGCTACTTCAATCTGTATATTTTAGAAAATAAATAAATAAATAAAAATACTGTCCAAGTTAAATTTATTTCTGTCTAGTCCTGCTCTGACATCTATGAATTTGAAGCCCAGTGAATACAGAATAAACCTGAGGGCTACTTCAAACCATCATGCTGGCCAGGACATCTTGTGTGTGCACTTGCATTTTTGGGGCAAAAGGCTATGCAAACAGCCTGTTCTTGCAAATTGATGTACATACAATTTTCTACTAAATAATTTCTGTCTGTCAAAAACAATATTAACAGTGCTGATAGGTGCGATTTTAATCAGTTTTACAGAGAATAATGCAGATTCACTAATGTGACATATTGTCCTCTTTTGCTTAAAGGAATATTATGGGTTAAATACAAGTTAAGCTCAATCAACAGCACACGTGACATAATATTGATTACCACAAAAATTTTATTTGACTTGCCCCTACTTTTCTTTAAAAAAAGCACAAATCTGGAGGCACTTACAATGAAAGTGAACAGGGACCAATCTGTAAACGTTAAAATAGCCACAAGACGTAAACAATATGCATGTTAACATGATTTTAGTGTGATAAAATCGCATACTGACCTTTTCTGTGTAAAGTTATAGACAATTTTACAACTTCATTGCCATGACGATGCAATGTCAACAAACCCTAAAACCCTAAAATGACTGTAAAAATTACGATTTAAATTTTTTTTTACAGCTCATATAATACATGAATTTTAACAGAAGAATTAAATACACTATGTAAATGTTGTTTTGTAAGAAATTAACAACATTTTCTTAATGAGAAAGTACACCAACAATCTGTCTTCCAAATCCTGTTTTTGCCTTACCCCAATTCACTATGGAAGTATGCAATTTCCTGCTAAATCCGTCCAGACAGCTCAAAAATATAAATAACAATTATAGGCTTACCATCATTCATGTTTACATTATGTCTGTAAATAAATGAAAACTATGATCCAGTTACTACAGCATGTGTACTGGTATGTGCACTGATATGTATGTAGTAGTTTGAAGCTGAAAGATTGACCACAACAAATGAGTGACATTGATCATGGATCATTCAAAAAGGAACCCTCAGGGGAATCACCAATTTTCATAATAAAGAAACAGAGAAGCAAGAAGAGTCTGCAAATCACAAAACAACACTGGATTGGCTTTTCAGAGGTGGAAAAAACTCTGTCTGATATCTTAAAGATCTTAAGGATTTAAAACTGACCCAGAGATGGAATTTTTCTTGCTGGACAGGTAGGATATTTTATTGGACCGATAGTTAGCCAGGTAGCTTTCTTAGCACTGTAGTTTGTTAGATAGAGTTAGCCACTCTAATGGCGTGTTTAATTATGAAAGAAAGGACAATGGAACAAATTTTCAATGGAAGAAAGTTGCTGTTTGGATTTAAATGAGCAGATACTTAAGAGCCTATGAATGGATCATTATTGCAATGATTAATATGTTTTAGGTGCCGACAATTCTTTTAACCCTAACTGATGCAGTGTGTAGCTTCTCATTTCATAAACAACCATGTCAGAAGACGTATCCCGCGGTCGTGGAAAAGATGCTACTGTGTTTCAGAAGAGGTCAATTATTGGCCTGCATCAAGCAAAGTAAACAACTAAGGAGATTGCTGAAATCACTGGAATTGGATTAAAAACTGTCCAATGCATTATTAAAACCTAGAAGGATAGTGGTGAACCGTCAGCTTCATGGAAGAAATTTGGTCGGAAAAAAATCTTGAATTACCGTGATCGGAGATCACTAAAACGGTTGAAGAAGTCACATCATAAAAATCGACAATAGAACTCATGACTATGTTTAATAGTGAAAGTAAGAGCATTTCCACACACATGACGAGAACTTACAGAATTGGGACTAAACAGCTGTGTCCACAAGAAAGCCACTTATTAGTGAGGCTAATTGGAAAAAATTATTTGCTAGGGAGCATCAAGATTGGAGCAATGGAAAAAGGTAATGTGGTCTAATGAGTCCAAATTTACCCTATTCCAAAGTGATGGGTGGATCAGGGTAAGAAGGGAAGCGCATGAAGCGATGCACCTGTCATGCATAGTGCCCACTATACAAGTCTCTGGAGGCAGTGTTATGATCTGGGGTTGCTTAAATTGGTCAGGTCTAGGCTCAGCAACGTTATGTGTAAATAAAATTAAGTCATCTGACTACCTGAATGTACTGAATGACCAGGTTATCCCATCAATGGATTTTTTTCTTCCCTGATGGCACAGGCCGGGATGACAATGCCAAGATTCATTGGGCTCAAATTGTGAAAGGGTGGTTCAGGGAGCATGAGGAATCATGAATTAGCCACCACAGAGTCTTGACCTTAAACCCATTGAAAGTCTTTGGTATGTACGGAGTGGTTTGACTCTCCTGTCATCATTACAAGATCTTGGCCAAAAATTAATGCAACTCTGGATGGAAATAAATGTTGTGACATTGCATAAGGTTGTCGCAACAATGCCACGATGAATGTGTGCCATAATGTAAACTAAAGGTGGTCCAATGAAATATTAGTGTATGCATCTTTTGTTTTGGCCAGGCAGTGTAGGTTCTACCATTTGATTGTATTTGAAATGATCAATATCATCATTGCCTACATTTTCTAACACTATTTCTTTAAAAACAACTGTTTTCAATAAGTCAAAACAACAGCGGAATATATGCTACTTAACTGCTCATAAGACATATTTTCAGATATCCATCTTTCTCTTCCTTTTGTTATTTATTTATTTTTTGAAGGCAGGGGGCAAGTTTTGTTGTCGTTAACAAAGATGATCACCTGTAACCATGGTTACTCCTCAAAACATCTGATTAATCCACGGAGAAGAGCAGAGTCGATGCACAACTCATGTAATTACAAAAACAATGTTCCTCCGCAAGGAAACTGCAGGTTGATGATTCAATCACTAGAGGACCAAAAGTTACATAGTGTAGCTTTAAATGTAAGTGCTTTTATAAGACTATAAGCTACACATTTCTGCCTTTAAACCCTACAAAAATTGGCTCCATTTACTTCCATTGTAAGTGCCTGGCTGTAACTTAAATTTTTGCTTTTTTAAGGAAAGGAGGGAAGAGTCAAAATCAGTTTGTGATGCCACAAATGCTGTTGATTAAGCTGAACTTTTATTGAATACTGGAATTTTCCTATTTGCTTTTGTGTCAGCCACATTGAGTATAAATGAATTTGAAATGAGTGCAAGTACTATATGTGTCTTACTGTCTCTCAGAAAAGATAGCTTTCTCGTCTCACTGAACTGCTGAATAAATATTATTCCAGAGAAATAACTGTCTGAAATACTTTAAGACATTTGAAATTGATAATATGTCCGAGCTTTCCGTGGATTTAGAATTGTGAATATGAAAACCTATAGCAAGTTAATAGTGGCTTCATTAAATTTGTGAAATGGCAGGGTTTGGAAATTCATCTCTCAAAGCACATATACCATTAGATTTGATTATATGTATTTTTCACACAATCCATAGACTGAAATATAGGTTTTAGTACAATTTTAAACAATACACTAACCAACTGAATACAACTTTTTTTTTTTTTTTGCCACTATTAAATGTCTAATATTCAGTTACTGTAATGATATTCAACCAATTCTCTTCTTGACAACACTGTTGACCTTTTAATATATACGTAGATGACTTTAAACTCTCAATATAATCACATTAAAACATTCTCACATAGTATGGTTATAAGGAATGAACAGTGATAGTATGGTGTTTTGAAAAAAAAAAACGAAACAAACTTCTTATAAGATTAACTCTGATTCAGTGTTTTCACACTTTAAATTTTATGACTCCATTGTATACAGTATATGCAAAAAATACAACAAAACCAATAAAATTAAATAAATAATAGTTACACTTTACAATAAGGTTCAATTTATTAACATTAGTTAATGCATTAGGAACAAACATAAACAATTAACCATTTATTTTTTACAGAATTTATTAATCTTTGTTAATGTTAGTTGATAAAAATACAATTTTCATTGTTAGGTTACAGTACATGAACTAATTATAACTAATATAACTTTTGGTTTAAAAAATCTATTAGTATTTCTAGAAATTAACATTAGCTCAGATTAATATATGCAGTAAAAGTATTGTTCATTATTAGTTCATGCTTACTAATGTTGTGAACTAATGTTAACAAATGGAACCTTATTGTAAAGTTTTACCAAAATAGTTATTATTAAATATGAAAAAGATATATATATATCTTAATATTAATCTATTGTGTCTAACTAATTTAAAATTCTATTTAAATATAAAATCCATACAGGATCATATTAAAGCATTTCAAACATGATTGTAAATAACTAATGGGTCAATTATTTGTAATTCACATTTTATGTCAAAGTATATTTGATGAAGTTCTTGTTTTACCTTCTTTGAAGCTAATATAATTTTAGTTTAATTTAACATATTGCTATCTATACTGCACATATACTATACATAATGTACCAGGCAGGATAATAAGCAATTCTTATATGACAAGAATTGCAATAGAGGCAGTGGCATGAACCATCCACTTTGGCTAATGTATGAAGCTTTATTGAAAGTTACAATATAATCACATGTTTGGTGTTTAAAAAAATATAGTTGGAACCACTATAAAGGGTCACAAGGCGCATACATGTGTAAATCATGTTAAAACATTTGGAATACAGTCAATTGTGCTTATCAGAAGAAAAGATCTGTAAATGGCAGAATTAAAATATTCACAAGGACTCAAGAGAATGTGTCCTAAACAAGGGGGTTAGAATACTGAATCAAAGCCAGATAATTAACTTAAGTTTTTTCCTCTAATTCTCTACCAGAAGTACTAAGGGAGCTTCAAGCTAGCCTTACCTGAATGGGTAGGCAAAGTTGATGCCAATGCTGAGGTTGCTGTCAGTCCGGTTGACGCAGTCCACGCTAACCCGCAGTTGCCCAGAGTAACCTCCACATGTTGCAAATGCAAAGATGGCAAAAAGCTGAGAAGAATTGGAGAATAGGTGTTTTTATTGATCACATAACATATTTGTTATTGAGAATGATTTCACATTATTCCAAAGAAGAAAAAAAAAGTCTTTATTCATCAACATGTTGACTTTGAGACGACCTTTCTTTTCATGAATACCTCTTATTTTTCAATCAATCACCTGCTGGATAGAGTCAATTTTTCACAATTCAATCAATTCCTAATGGATAAAAAGTCCCACTCTACCTTTTTCCTGTTAAATATCCAATATCTCTTGGAAATTTGTCACATTCTGAAAGCAAAACTGTTTCTCGTTAACTCTAGAATAAGTGAAGGGTGATACTGTTTTCCAACCATCTTAAAATAACAGTTTCTAACTAGGAGGGTTAATCCCCTAATCACTTGTTGGTTATTTAGATACTGGACCGGCTGCAGCATTGATTGTAATCAATTTTAATTAAGACGGTGCCTTTGTAAAAAGCTGATTATTTCTCATCTGCTACTGCTGGAGGTGGAGGTCTGGAGGTGTTAACTTATCAGTGTCAAGCTCATATGCAAACACTGAGTCAAACTGTAATATCTGAACAGCATTTTTAATAGTGATCACACCAAGAGGTGTTCTCTGCCTCTTTATCACACATCTCATCTTCAACATTTTTCTCTTTTACACAATCTCCCCACAGCTACATCTCTACCTAACCCAATCCCGTTCTCTCTGTTTCCCCCTATTTTTTTCTTTAAATGTCCATTACACAGTGCCGACTTTCTTAGGCCCTGGTTCTGTTGTTAAGGATAGTCTTATTTAGCCCAGAGGACATTTCTCTGATAGCAAAACTGATGTTGACTTGTAAATTTTTTTAAGGGGGATGGTATAGTCAAATTAAATTAAATTAAACAATATATATAAGAATGCATTTACACACAAAATTGTTCTACTCATGTTTCATGAATAAGGCCCAGTACATGTAAAAATAAAAAATAGAATGGGAAAACAAACATTAAGTCTTATTCATGAAACACAAGCTTTCATTTCACTGTGACAATTTATGTAAGAACATGAACAATTCCCATGGAATTCATACTTTGTGCATGTCACGAATGAGGCCCATTATTTGTTAAATCTAAAGGTGAAGCGTGTAACTTTTGTTCCATTAGGAACATAAAATGGAATTGCAAAAATAAGGACTGCTTTAAAATAGGTTTCTGAAACATTCTTGTCTGCTTTTCTTCCATTGGTAGTCCCACCCAAAACTCACACAATTTATTCAGTCTGAAATTAGATCAGAAAATTATGTGACTGTGGCATTTTTGTCATTTTTGCAAAATTACATTACCAGATCATAACATTTATCGCAGCAGTTCCGAGGTGAAATTTCCACTGTGGTGCCAAAAGCAGGTTAAATGTTCTCCCAAAAAGATGAGGTTAATGCTCTATCGAGTTTAAATCAACAAAACCTACCATCCTACCCTAAATCTTAAACCTAAACCTAACTGATGGTGTCATAAATGAAAATATGAAAATGGTCTGCACTTAAATAACGCCTTTATTAACCTTAGAAGTTACCAAAGCGCTTTACACTGTGTGTTCACCCATTCACACATACATTCACACATGCAAGGCGCAAGGAACAACTTAGGGTTCAGTGTCTTGCCCAAGGACATTTCAGCATGTAGAGTCATGTGGGCCGGGAATCGAACCGCCAACCCTGAGATTAGCGGCCGACTGGCTTTACCTCCTGAGCCACAGCTGCCCCAAATATGAGATGGTTGAAGTAACCACATCATGCTGTGGTGTCTATAACACTTTTGGATCACATCCACTCGCATGCTCTTCAGGACTCGTACCAATGTTATGAGGAATTATATTTTCCTAGATAATTTGACATATAAGAGGTCATTCTACTATAAAAACATACTGTATATTTCAGAAATCAAAACTTAATCCCCAATACAATGAAAGCATTGATTGGAATCAAGCTGCAAAAACACCTCATTCTCTACTTTCGAGACTTCACTTCATCACTAAGGGGCCCATTCATTCATGACCGTCTCTACAGCAACAACATCAACACCTACTTTACAGTTGTTGTTTTGTTTCATTCATGACTATTTCAAATGTTATGACTGTTTGATAGTTTATGGTGCTGCTGTGCTTGAGTGAACAGTTTAATGTATTTGAATGCAATGTGTTGGAAGTGCGTTGTTTAAATCCTGAAATTTTGTTTTGTAATATTGTGGACCATGTTCATTCTCTTCCAACTGAGTTTCAAATGTGGCTGTATTAGAGGGGCTGCACAATGTTAGCCAGTCATAACAGTGGGCATTTACGTTGAAGTTTAAGAGAGCTGCTTAGACCAAAACAGAGTTTTTCAGACAGAGGGCCAGAGACAGGGTGGAAAATTTTCATATACTGTATTACTAAATTATGACTGTTTTAGTGCAATAAAATTTACTAAAATTATCAGTGGATACAATGATAAATGTCATGAGCCCTTTAAACAAGCTTGTAAATGTAGTCAGTTAAGAAATGTAGACATTACTGAATGTACTTTTTAGAAGTTATACACTATGGTAAAAGTTTTTTGATTCTATAAGATTGCATTGTCTGAGGAACAGTGCGAAAAGTAAGAGTTCATGAACTGTTAATCTGCCGTTTTTCTCGAGATTTGTGTAAAAGTTAATAAAAGTCATTGTTGTAGCATCCCTAATGTTCATTTTATCAGGAAATTGTCATGTTACGTACAGCAAGCCATGTACAAATATTTTTGCAAAAATGTAGGTAGAGTTATGTAAGTTATGTTCTATGAGTCAGTGTTGCTATGCCGGGCCTCTTAAAGAGAGCAACATTGAAAGTGCCACAGTTTAAACATTTTGGAAAAGTCAACCTTTAAATGGCCTACATATATTTCTACACATTAAACTGGGATAGGATACATTTTTTGAGTATAAATATGACATAGTGAAGTTTACCAACAAAAACACAACCTAAAGCAAGTTCCTCAGACATCAGAAAACAGTTTGTTTCACTAAATCCAACCACTTTACTCATATAAAGTGCTCTTAATTAGTCCAATTTTGTATAGTTTCACAGCCTACTACTTTGAAACTCACTTTATTTGGGATACAGGTATGCATTCCAAGCATGATACCTGGAACTGTTAAAAGCCAGAATGTCACCATGGTAACCTAAAGGCAGATATGCAGTTAACCCCTTCAGCAGCATATCACTCTACAATAAATTCAACTACAGAAATCTCTTGTTTTTTTTTAACATAGTTTATAGCATAGATCTGTAAGGGTGTAGGAAATCTGATCTATGAATGTCTACTCTCATATACTTTCTGAGCTACACTGGATGGCTATTCTCCTTTTTGCACAGCATATTCATTTATCATGAATAATGACTCATTTATAGGCTAACAGAAAAAGGCATCTCACTCATTCAGAATTTCTTATTCAATTTAGTAGAGCAATAGTGCAATGTTAGCAGCTAAACAGTGTCTGGCACTGAAAAATATTATTTTTAGGTGGGAGTGTCATACATGCTTCTGCTTTAGCGGTCTTGTATGTTGTATTGGTATCAGTGCTCCAAATTGCCTTGTGAATTCAGCCTCTCTGTATAGCTTACATTTGCGGCTCTAAATAATTTAAATTATTGATTAGAATACAATCTGGATTCCAAAAAAGTCATGTTAACCTATACATTTTAGATTTGAAACTGCTAAACTTACAAGACAATTCACAGAATCTCACATCTTATTGTAGAAACATCTGTCATAGAATAGTAGTCAAACTGTCCACAACTATGTATCACCAATACCTGCTATAGAAACATAAAGATTCTAAAGCAAGGACTTACCGGTGCAAATATGACCATACACATTTAAAAGCAAAAGAGATGTCCAGCTTCAGAACACAAGTAATACTCTGTTCTCATTTAGATGCTCCAAAGAGCCAGAACAAAAGCAGCTTTTGCGTTATCTTCTCTGTTCTAGCTTCTTGTCTTGTAGTGTGGATAGAGAAGGGTGAATGTGAGCTCAGCAGAGTGAGACAGAAGAGGGCTGGTGTTTCTGTGTGCTTCTCTAAGTATTACCCTATGCACCCTCCTTTGCTCTGAGCACAGGGGCTGAAACTGCTTTGGAGTCACAAACACACATGCAAACACGAGTTCAGCTGATGCATGGTCACAGATGTCCGTATATCAGATAATTTATGTTTTTTTGCATTTGTTTCATCCAATCGGAATTTAGAGATGGAATCTGTTTAATAATTGTCATTTTCCAATCCATACCATATATGATTATTTCTGATCATGTATAGTCATCGATAGCACAATATCAAAGGTTGCTGTAGTTCTGGGGGGAAAAAACTTTCACTGGAATTGAAAGCAGTCAAGCAGGCAATTGTTTTAAGCCTTCAGATCCCTCCTTTAGAAAATGAGGATGTTTGGTTGATTGTGTCTATGACAGCAGGTGGTAGATCCACTAGATCTTCCGCATCCCATCCAGGGGCCAGACGTGGAGGTTCCAGAGGTCTGGGTGCGGGTGCCAGATGGTGCCCCGTCCCTGAGAAAGAAGGTCCTCCCTCAGGGGAATTTTCCAGGGAGGTGCTGTCACGAGGAGCGTAAGATCCGAGAGCCAGGCCCGGGTGGGCCAGTAAGGGGCCACCAGGATGACCTGTTCCTTGTCCTCCCTGATCTTGCACAGCACCGGTGCAAGAATGCTCACTGGGGAAATGCGTACTTGCGCAGCCCCCGGGGCCAGCTGTGTGCTGGCGCGTCTGTCCTGAGAGGAGCTCTTGTCAGGGAGTACCAGAGCGGGCAGTGGGATTTGTCTTGGGAGGCAAAGAGATCTATCTCTGCCTTGCCGAATTGGTCCCAAATCAGCTGGACCACCTGGGGGTGGAGCCTCCACTCTCTGCGCGGCAGAACCTGCCGCGACAGCACGTCCGCCGTCGTGTTGCGGTTGCCAGGGATGTGAGCGGCGCGCAGCAACCTGAGTTGCGGCTGACTCCAAAGGAGGAGATGGCGGGCGAGTTGTGACATATAACAAGAGCACCATGGTGATTTATATACGCTACCTTTGCAGTGATGTCTGAACGGATAAAGACGTACTTGCCCCGGATTAGTGGGAGAAATCTCCGTAGTGCAAGAGATTCAGCCAACAACTCTAGGCAGTTGATGTGCCAACGTTGCCGAGGTCCTGTCCAGAGGCCAGCGGCAGCATGCCCGTTGCACACGGCGCCCCAACCCTGTTGAGAAGCATCTGTGGTCACCACGACACATCTGGACACCTGCTGCAAGGGGACTCTGGTCCGCAGAAAGCAGAGGTCTGTCCAAGGGTTGAAAGTCTGATGGCAAGAAGGGGTGATTGTCACACGGTATGTGCCGTGGCGCCTTGCCCATCTCGGGACTCGAGTCTGTAGCCAGTGCTGAAGCGGTCTCATATGCATCAACCCGACCGGCGCGGCTGAGGATGCCATATGCCCCAGGAGTCTCTGGAATTGTTTTAGAGGAACCGCTGTGCCAGGCCCGAAGAGGGGCAGAGATTTCCAGTCCAGCCTCTCGCTCACGGCGGCATGGGAAAGTATAGCAGACATCTGCGCATCAGCCTCAGACTGGGCAGGCAGACCCGAAGGTGGCAGGACAGATGAGTCATCAGCATCAGACGCTGCTGTGACGCTCTCCGATGCAGTGGCGATGTCGTAATCCAATTCCGGGGGCTCAAGGGAGAATGATGGCTGGCTGCGAGGCGAGCCGCTCTAATCCCGAGCTCGGACAGAAGCAAGCAAGGGTACCGGGGGGCGGGTGGTTCGTCATACCGAGCCCGTCGTCATCCCCAAATCGTCTTCAAAATGCTGCCTGCGTGTGATCGCAGCCCAGGCACGCGAGGCAGCTTTAATGACCGTCAGAAGTGGAGAGAAATCAACCACATCCAGGAACTACACAGAGGCGGAAAGACATCTTTAAAAAAGACGAGTCCTGAAAAGGAAGTTCAACGCCTGCTGTGTATTGCTCTTTTATGAGTGGGAAATCAAACTCTTTTAGAGGAAATCAACTCTTTTTAGGAGGAGAAAAACTCTTTCTGGCAATGAAAGCACCGTCGAAGTGCCCAGGGGTGTGGACTGCACAGTGTGCAGAGAGAGAGAACGCCAGCTGGAAACGCGCTGTAGATCCAACAGCAATGCTCATCGCCAGTAGAGGTGAGTGGAACAGTGGTGAACTCAGCTTGTTGTTGCACAACCGTTCGGCTCCGAAGAAAAATTCTGACTGACACTCGCTGCCCCGCTTCTCTTTATACCCCCCCTCCCCCGCCCCAAATGTCACCTTTAGATATGCTGTTATTTTAGTGTGAATTTACTCCAGAAGCTGTTTGTCTGATTTTCTAGCATCACCTCTATAAGATACTGATGCCTCTAGTTTGAACAAGTTTTCTGACAGTGCAAGCGCTTGCCTGCTTGTGTCTTTCAGCATTCATGCATGTTAAATTGAGTGGAAGAAGAAATTAGTTCCCATCCTGCACAAATATTTGCTAATATAGCCTAATCCTTTTTATTGCACTTTGAAGATTATTGTTCTTGTTTATGGTAACCAAATTGTATCTCTAGTTAAAATATTTTTTTAGAATCACTATTTTTGTGTGAGGATCGATATTTTTGATACAACATCAGTATCGGAAGTATTGATACTTTAGAATCGATCCGCCCATCTCTAATTAACAGTGGGTTAAGACTCACTATTAGAAATGGGCGAGAGCACTTATTTTCTTTTTGATCCGAACCAATAACTTTAAGTCCAATATTGTCGATACAATACTGATACTTCTATTAAATAGATTTTTTTTGCGACAAAATGGGTCATTTAAAACATGTTTTAGTCATAATTTGTCATTATATGAATTTATTTTTTTTTTACATTTGTGAGCCTTAACAAAAAATGTTTTGTTTATCCTTATAAAAATTAACCATGGTTTCACTACAGTAACTATAGTTTAACCATGGTTACTTCTACAATATTACTGTAGTAAAACCATGGTTTCAGCCCAAAAAAACCCCCAAAAAACAAAGCATGGTTACTACAATATTACTTTTGTAAAACCATAGTTAACTATTTTATTTGACTATTTATTAACACCAATTGCCCACAAACTCATTATAAAAAATTTCACCTTTAGATATGTTGTTATTTTAGAGTGAATTTACTCCAGAAGCTGTTTATCTGATTATCTATCATTTCCTGTACATGATACTGATCCCGAAGAAGAAATAGTTCCCATCCTGCACAAGTCTTTGCTAATATAGACTAATCATTTTTGTTTCAATTTGAAGCTTATGATTATTGTTCATGCTGATAGTAAACAAATAATAATATCCCTAATTCAAAAAATAATAATTTAAGAATTGCTATATTTTTGATACAACATCAGTAAAGTATCAATAATTTAGGATCAACTTGCCCATCCCTACTCACAATGCTTGGTTTCCCAACTTTCTTCTCAGTGTTACCCATTATATAATATTTTTAATGCAAGCAACAGAAATACATACAGTATATTAATGCCAGATGAAATTCAATTGTGGTGTGGTTCAGCAGTATATTATCAGTATAACATTAATGTCCAGCACTCTTAAAGTGTAATGGATTTGCAATTGTAATGTCACCAAAATACATTATAACTTCACACAATTCTGTGTATGTCAAAAATTAAATACTAGGGTAGATATTTAAAGTGTACTAAAGTATACTTGAAATAGTTCAATTTTAGCACAACCAAGTTTACTGAACACATATTTAGTTGCACCACAGCACTGCATTCGGGTAACTAAAGTAAAAAAAGTAGAAAATGAGTTGTTCCAATTTAGCAGACTTAATACCAATTTATAGCCTGCCAGCAATACACTTTAGAATATTGAAGCACCCACGAATAAAGTGTGCTTAAGTATATAATTTTTTCACTAGGGTAGTAATATAGGAGATAGGAACTTCTAATGCCAGGAAATGAATTGGGTGATACCCAGACTTTCCTATGGCTGAAACAAATAAGATTCTTTATTACTATAAAGCCGTGCATATCATATTTGATACATGATTTTCTAAAGCCTCCACATCACCAACCTGATGATTACTTGTCTAAAAAAAATCTGTTGTATGAAATGTCCAATGTCTATTCCTGGTAAAAGTTTCGGTGCTCTTTTGGAAGTAGAAAACCTTGGTTGAGTTCCATACGGCATAATATCTATACCAGTGTTAATATTCAATACTAGGATGTAGATCTTTGAAGACCCTCTTTTGACCAAATCCCAGATTTCTTTTAAGCTGATAAAGTGGGACACAGGGAAAATTATTCTCTAGAAAATGTCTACAT
The DNA here is from genome assembly GCA_032164185.1 of Moxostoma hubbsi. Taxonomy (NCBI): domain Eukaryota; kingdom Metazoa; phylum Chordata; class Actinopteri; order Cypriniformes; family Catostomidae; genus Moxostoma; species Moxostoma hubbsi. The sequence goes on from JAVLUX010000186.1 coordinate 13,141,220, forward strand.
CTATTTGAAATATCTTAATATTTTATATACACATCATAACATTAAGTTAACTTATACTTTTTTATAACCTTAACAAGACTGACCTCATTTTCGTTTTCTTAACCATTACTTTTACCACCAGTGGTAATGAAATGAGATCTGCCACACATCCCAAAGTAAAATCATAAATTTAAAACCTTAAAAAGATAAAGGGATAGTTGACACAAAAATTTGAATTCTCTTATCATTTACTCCAACAAGCACATAATGGCAAGATAAAAGTTATCCATAAGTGGTTTAATCAATGTCTTCTGAAGTGATCTAATCTGTTTTGGGTGAGAACAGACCAAAATGTAACTCCTTTTCACTGCACACCTTGCAATTGCAGTCTACAGGACAGATCATTATTTCAAGCTCGATAACACTTACGAGTGCTAGATGGTGCTGGGAAATAAAATCGAGCTTGAAATCCTGATTGCCAAGGAGACAGCTGATGTCAAGATTTACAGTAAAAAAGGACTTAAATATTGATCTGTTTCTCACCCACACCTATCACATAACTTATAAAGACATGGATTTAACTACAGAGTCTTATGGATTAATTTTATGCTGCCTTTGTGTGCTTTTTGAGCTTTAAAGTTTTGGCCCTGATTGACTTGCATTGTTTGGACCTACAGAGCTGAAATATTCTTCTAAAAATCTTATTTTGTGTTCGGCAGAAGAAAGAAAGTCACACATCTAGGATGGTATGAGGTGATGAGAGAATTTACATTTTTGGGTCAACTATACCTTTGATTGTTTACTCCCCTAAGATTAGTTTAGAAATGATTTATAATAATTTAAGGAAATACATTTGGATACAATGTGGATCAAGCTTAAATGTCTTTTGTCACATTACCCATATTCACCCTATATTATGAAATTTGCAACATTTACAATCCACAATAAACATGAAAAAATCTACTAGATAGAGATAACACAAGACTGCACTGAGAAAACTAAAACTAAATTAAAACTAACAGACAAACTGTGAAAATAACGAACACTAAAATAAATTTGTCATATTATCATAATCATAATGTTATATTAAATTATAATTAAATCATAATTTAATAGAAAACAGAAATAAAAACTACATAAAAAATACAAAACTATAATAACTCCCACACTGCTCTTGCTATTTCTGCAATGTCTGTCTATAGCAAAAATAGTCAGTTGTATGTTAGTATGCATTTCCAAACTCGGCTCTTGAAATACCATTTCCAAAATGTCTTCATACTGTGATGCATATGTCTTTTTGCAGTGAAATATGTTTCTGATTTTGAAGTACAAGTAACAATCAGGTTTAAGTTGTTACTATTATTTTAAAATTAGTATTTCCTTAATTGAAGCAACTTGTGCTTAGTTAAAATTTTGTACATTATTTTATAGAAATAATCACGTTAAAAATGTGTGTATCAAATATGATCCAATAGGTTTGTGAGGTATATCTCTCAATCATCATTCCATTCCATTTATGCCCACCACAATGAAAAATACCAAGCTTTGAAAAAACTGAAATATTATTTTTTAAGATATATTTAAAGTTGGAAGCATTGAGACCGCAAATTATAACATTAACACAAAGTTAACGAATGTAAAGTGTGAAACCTCGGAACATGAATACACAGGATCAGGTTTGGTGAGTAACGGAATTCATGTAACAGGATTACATATTTAAAATACAAAATATTAGTAACTGTATTCCACTACAGTTACTATTTAAATAGTTGGTAATCAGAATAGTTACATTCAAAAAGTATTTTGATTACTGAAGTGATTACTTTTGCATTTAATTATCTTTTTTTTTTTCATTTAATATTTAGTCTATTCAGTTGTAAAACATTTATCTGTACATATGATACGTGGAACACTTGAACAGCAGTGTAACACTTTTTTTTATAAAGTGCTACATTCATATGAGCAGACAGAGGGTGCTTTCACACTATTATGAGTGAAAAGGTGGATATGATGTCATTGAGGAAAAATACGTGGCTGTGTACACTCTGTGGAATTTTGAAATATGTTTGGAGCAGCAGATATAGTTAACCTTGTGTACATTTTCATGTGAGCATTTAGCTTAATGCTAAGATAAAATGCTATTTCTAGCCTTTTACATGCATGTTACCAGCCCCGATTAAATTAATCGTTCGATCATGCATATATACAGTATGTCTTTTTTCTCTCTCTCTAGAAAGACCTTTCATATTAGGGCAAAGATATACTGCAAAAATATTATTCGTAATGATATTTTTTTTTTGTTTTCCTAAACTTTTTTTTAGACTTTTTTCAGAACTTCTTTTTAATATAAGTGTATTTTGTAATTTTACTGGCAGCTGATACTTTCACTTGTTATTAAACAATAAACAAAACATTTAAAAAAAATCTGCGACTGCTGAAGAAGTAATCTAAAGTATTCAGATTATATTAGATCTTGAGTAATCTAACTAAATGAAATTTTACAGCATGCATTCTTTATCCAGAGTAAAATATGAACAGTGTGAAATTTGAAACTATTAACTATTAATATTATTTTATACTGCTTGTCTGGCTTTATAGGGTTAAAAACATGTAACATCAGAGAGGGCTGATCTGAATACTATTGGGATGTGAAAGTTCACCTTTATGTAAGGCAAAAGTTTCCGACTTATTGTTAAGTGTTGTCTATGTTATGAAACTGTTTTAGATGACATGGAGAAAGTGTCAGTGTAAACTGTTAATGTCATGTTAAGGCCTATTTCTGATGCATGGAAAATGACAGCCCAGCTAATAAACTACATGATTAATTACTGCACAATAACTCTTTATAAGAGGCAGCACTGGCCAGTCAATATTGTAAAAACAATGATGCTTTCACAAAGCTAACCAAATGCCTGTTCAAATATCATGCTTAGGTAACAACATTGTAAAGCTACCGAGGCCTATGTCTTATTCTCTGTGGGAATAAGAATAAGGGTCTCATGATGTGCATTATAAAACCTCAACACACCAGATTTGGTGCTGAATTCCACACATTTAAAAGATGTTTAATCCCAGTGAAACTATCTGTTACTATGGGAGCTTTAAATTGACCTGCAAACTCCATAAATTTAATCCTAACTAGGGCACTATTTTGCTGAAAATACATCAACTATCTGCTACTAAAGGTTGATTTGGCTTTCTGCCTTAAAGTCTTCTGTGGATGCATGATTTTAGTTTTAGTGCTTTGGTAACAGATGTAGTAGGTAACAAATTCAAGTTAGATTAAAGTTTTCATATGCATTTTGTTATCTGTCACATTTTCTATAGATATAAGCAACATAAAATTACAGGTCCTACCAACTTGAATGGGGGAGGACAGAAATCTCCAAATTGGTTGGTCAGGATTACCATCACATAACATATTTCAAATCAGCAGTAAAATCTGGCAACAATGGTATCATACAGTAAATTGTGCTTCTTTTGCTTAGGACATGCTAACAAAACTTATTTTTCAGGCTAGTCCAGCTAATGCACACGTCAAGTTAATTGATCTTTTACCTGTACCTGGATTTCCTAGTCTTCCCAGTATAATATGGCTCTCGTCATGAATTGTTTTGTTCAAACTTAAGATGCTAGTTTATGTTGTGATTCTCTCAGAAGAATATAAAGAACAACAGGTGCTACACACAGCCAGGAACAGCAGAAGGTTAGACAGACTTCTCCACATTTTACTCTTATCATTTAAACTCTTTATAAATTTTTTCATATTTATATTCTCTCTCATCATTTGTTTTGCTTAACATAAGTTTTCAGTCATTAGACTCTTTGTGGTCATTAGATGCACTCCGTAACTTTTGTCTTTGTGTCATCTTGGACATACACTGACACCTAGTGGCTTGGATGCAGCATCATATAAAATCAATAGTTTTCAGTTTCAGATGCCATGGCCCATTGTAGAAATGTAGAATTCACATTCAGCCATGATTACTTTAATCAATGAGTGAAAGTGTCAAATAGCAGGAGGGTTAATTAGATTAAGTGAGTAGTTTTCGGCTGGTCATGTGAATCTAACATGGCTGCCCCCATGTGCGGACCCTCTCCGTGTAGAATAAAACAGTGATTATACTGATTTCTGATGTGACTGGAGTCTTCATTTTAATGTGAAAGGTCATGAAATCCTACATATATTGCAAAATTACAATTCATGTCTTTAGGAGTTAAACGTTTTTAATGAGAAAAAAATAAGTGCACCTTTAACACCCAGTCCAAAAGCTGAGTTCTTATTATGACTATGGATTCATCCACACACCAAAAGGAGCCAAAGCAGGGAGACTGTGCTGAGGCAATCAAATACAAATGTGTCTGACAGCAGGAGAAACATGCTCATCTTTGTCAGAATCTTATAGACAGGTGTTAGAAACCCATGGGACAACTGGTGAGGAGTGCGTAGGTTCTCAACAGAAAGTAGAAAGCAGGGTTCTCTCACAGTGACCCATATGTGCACAGCACCTGTTGAGCTGGTAATGAGCAGAAGTTTTCCCTCTTTGTCTGTAACTGCCAGCATATTTCCAGCCACTGCAGTCTCTAACCAGAAGAGTAATGAGTCGAGTTACAAGTATGTCAGACAGAAACTGTGCCATGTTTCTATCTTCAGTGGAGGTGTATGTGCACCTGGTGTTTGGGGAATGCCTCACTTCAAATTTAAGATGAAGAGGTTCCACAGAAATAGAAGACTTTTTTGTGAAAGATGGGGGTCCATTTAAATCCTGGTGATCGATATGTAGGTCCCCAAATCCTTAGAGAAACTCAGATTCTCTAAATTTATATAATTCAAAAGGATGTATAGGAAAAACCCAACCTGTGTTGGGATTAAAGGACATTCTGGTGGCTGTCCTTAAGGTGCACTCAGTAATATTTTGTACCCCTAAAGTAATGAATACTAGTTTTGAAAGTCATGTACCATCACATGAGATGAAGAGTCATATCAATAGCCTAATAAAAGCATGGTGTGATCATATGACCAGCTGAACGTTATTTATTTTATCTTGATAACGCCCCCCCCCCCAAAAAAAGCAAGACAGTGCGGCACATACAATGGAGGTGAATGGGGCCAATCAGTGAACGTTCAAAAACTCTTTGTTTCGAAAGTACAGCCACAAGAGGTGAACAATATGTGTTTTAACATGATTTTATTGTGACAAAATCGCTTAACCTTTTCTGTGTAAAGTTAAATCCAATTTTACAACTTTGTTGCCATGATGACGTAATGCTGTTAACCCTGTAATTCTGGTAAAGGACGATTTAGGGTTTCACACTTAGTTTGCTTGCTTGGACCGAACCAGAGTTTGTTTCCTCCTTCCTCCCCCTGCCCTCGTTGGTCTCTGTTCACATCATTTTATTTGGATCCGAAACGCAGTCCGATTACGTTATCAGTGTGAGTACAAGCAGCAGCTGTTTTATCACTGAAACTAGGTAACAACTCATGAAGACGTCAGCTTTACTGTGTTAAGTGAGGTATTAAAGTTTGTCTCTTTACCACCAAAACTTGCCATGCACAGAATGACGAATTATACGTTTCACAAGTGGTTCACTTCCATTATTTGGTATGATTGCATTCATATCAGCAGCAAAACATACTGGAGTTCACATGAATCATACCCCAGACCACCTTTTCAAGCAGACTTGAGTGTGGTTCGCGGGTGCGCACCCAACTTCGGAAAACAGCGTTCACATCACCCAAACCAACCGAACCATGACATCATTTGAACCCGGGTGTGCACAAAAAGTGCAGTTTACAGCCCAATTAATACATACGTTTTAGCCAAAGAATTAATGCAGGTGCTTTTATAAAATACTAAGCTTCTCATTTCTGCCTTTTATCCTTCCAAAAATTGGCCCCATTCACTTCCATTGTAATTGCCTCACTGTAACCTTGATTTTTGCTTTATATTTTAAGAGATGGAGGGCTGTCAATTGAAGTTAACTTTTACTGAACCTAGAAAATTCCTTTTAGCTATTTGTTTTATGTCACTCTTTGTGCACTCTGCACTATTTAACAGAAGTTGTGGCTGATCTAACACTGTTTACTGTATTGGTAGTGATTAAGACTTAGTTTGAGATAACTGATCTCAGATCGTTGCAGCAGTGCTTTTTTGTATGGCTGACCAAAATATAGGAGTAACAAATACATCACAGTGATGAACTCATGATCATACAGTTTGTGCATCTTCAAAGCCACCCACACCACACTGCCGCTGGTGAACTGCTCCCACAATTGCTCATTGATGTGTCGATCATTCAGCCTCACTAAAACTTGAGCTGTGTCTGAACCTAGGCTGCAAAACAACTTCAGACAGTTCTTGACTCACACACACATCCACATATTGTCACTTACACACACATTCCCCAAAAGCAACAGAATAGACAGAGCACAGTGCATTGTGCTCGGATTCAGTGTGCGGATGATCCATACCGCTGAAATGAGGACTGAGATAGATTAGCTATAGCCTACTGAAAATCCTCCCAGTGGGAAAGATGATGCATGCTAGTATCGATATCCAAAATTGCTGTTCATTTAGTGTACAGTAAGCCACTTTGGACAAAACTGCTCTTGCTGGCTCTTATTATGTGAGATACAAATATTATATGACAAAGCTTATTGCAGGGTCAATTAATTAGAAATAGTGGAATAGTGATGGTATTAGATAATACCATGGTACTAAATTATTATACTTATATACCATGGTATTTATAGGGTTCTCCAAGGTACTTTACTATGGTTCATGTCCAAACAGTCATGGTTCTGCCTCACTTAAAAAAAAGCTGTGATTGTTACCTCAAGAATACATTTTAACTGAATCTAACACATAAAAAATTACTTTCGTTGATGTAAACTACATTTTCAGGTGGATTTAGTCAGAATAGATAACATTAATATAGATGTTACCACATAAAAAAAAAATTTAGTTACCTGACGATTTGTATTTTTTTTTAAATGTATGGCCAAAAATTACATTAGTAACATGGTACTTTTTGTTAGAGCAGGTGAAGAGCTCAGATCAGACAGTGCAGTACATTTGAGTGTTTCATATACAAACAACAAACAGTAATCAGTTAAAGTGCCCAGATTCTCACACCAATATATGTAGCGAATTTTGTATGATAAATGTTCACTGCACATGAAAGTGTTGTGTACATTGTCATTGTTAGTAAGAGAAACAGTATGTGTGAGCTAGAAATTAAATTAAACGGTCCTATTTCTACATTACTATGTAAGGAAATGTATAATGGAATCAGTTACGTTTGACAACCGTTATAATTTAGATAAATGACAAATAACTAGATTATTTGTCTGAATAAAATTCTCCACCATTAAAATCATAATACAATGTCTCGTTGTAACAGCTCAGAATTTCTACTGTAGGGAATAAGCATTAATAAGAGAATTATTATTAATTCTCTTATTGGAGTAATATTATTCTCATGGCTTATTGACAATAATATTGCACATATAGGTATAGCTATATATTAGAAACAGGGATGAGATTATTTATCAAAATATACCACAGTCAAAATATCTTTAAAAGGGAAACATGAATAGTTAATCATAACTCTTAATTATAAGATAATTATAATTAATTATGAACATTTGGATCAGTTAACAGAATCAACTTGAGGTAGCTGAATTCATATTACAATCGATTTATCTGTTCGTCCAGTGAATACTCAGTACTGTCTATCAATTCTCAGAAAGGATACTTTTCGTGGCCACACAAAAATAACTATTTCTTAGCATGGTCGTGCTGAACTCATGGTCAGCATGATCCGCAGCAGAGGGAAGAGAGAGTCAGGGGAAAAGAGGATGAGTAAGAGACGGGATGTGTCTTTTAACTTCTGATGAAGGTCCCTCCTCTCGAGTCTGGCTTGACCAATGAGAAGGTGCAATTTCCAAGTGGGAAATGTTCCATTGTTTGGAAGCTGACTCATTTGCATGATTGGGGGGTAAGTTGTTAACGTGTGCCCTTTTATGCTCCGATCAATCGGGTTCAAGTCTGGGCTCTGGCTGGGCCACTCAAGGACATTCACAGAGTTGTCCCATAGCCACTACTTTGTTATCTTGGCTGTGTGCTTAGGGTCATTGTCCTGTTGGAAGATGAACCTTCGCCCTAGTCTGAGGTCCAGAGTGCTCTGGGGCAGGTTTTCATCAATGATGTCTCTGTACATTGCTGCATACATCTTTCCCTCGATCCTGACAAGTCTCCCAGTTCCTGCCGCTGAAAATCATCCCCACAGCATGATGCTGCAACCACCACGCTTCACTGTAGGGATGGTATTGGCCAGGTGATGAGCGGTGCCTGGTTTCCTCCAGACATGAAGAGTTCAATCTTTGTTTAATCAGACCAGAGAATTTTGTTTCTCATGATTTGAGAGTCATATCAAGGTTTCATTTGATATGAAACATGGGAGAACTAATTGTACATTATCTGGTAGTTCTGTCATAAGGCATGCATAAAACAGTATACAGTACAAAAAACACTTTACAAGACAGTAATGATCCTATACACAATGTCCTGGGGATATACATGGGAATTTATAGACAGTTTGTCTATAATTTAATGAAGAAAAGTCTGTTGTTCTGTATGTATATATATATATTATATATATATATATATATATATATATATATATATATATATATATATATATAATTTCTAGGGCATATATTGTCAGATATATTTTTTTAATTGAATAAACTTTAAAAGTATGCATTTAGATGGTACCACATGAAGCACTTTTTTAGACTAGCTGACACTTTTTTTTTTTACATTGTATATTACAACATTTTAAACCTTAACAAGCCACCTTGTTAAGGTTTAATATTCATTAACTATGAATATTCCACTATAAAGCAAAAAGACTACACAGATGGCTGTTAAACATATTTTACAAGTCCACTAGTTCATAAAATCCTGGAAGCATTTTCAAGTAAACAAATCTGAATTGCTGTCCATGGTGGAGGAGCTCAAGCATGGGACTGGGCCTCCACCCCAGTGACAGTGATGTAGTTGCTTATAAATCTGCGGGATATGATTGGTAGGCCTAGTTGAACAAGATCCTTCCGAACTTAAAGGAATATTCCAGGTTTAATACAAGTTAAGCTCAATCGACAACATTTGTGGCAAAATGCTGATTACCACAAAAATATATTTAGATTTATCCCTCAAAGCAAAACAATTTAAGTTACAGTGAGGCACTTATAATGGAAGTGAAAAGGGCCACAATTCTGAGACTGATATAGGTACAGGCAGTGCTCCAAAAAGAGGTGGGAGCTCCAAACTGCCATTAAAGAGGGAGCCCCTTACCTAACTAACACTTTCCCTAACTTAAACTTGAGTGGAAGTGACACCCCCTTTTGGAGTTGGCGCAACCCCCTTTTGGTGTAACCATGCCCCTTTCGGTGTGACTCCGCCCTTTTAGAGATTCCCCGCCAGAAATGTTAAACCTTGTGCATTATTTGAGCTGTAAAGTTGTTTAACAAGTCATTTTTACAGTCGTTTTAGGGTTTGTTACATTAAAAAGTAAAAAGTGGTAACCTACAGTTGTTACAGGTTCAATTCAAGTTAAGCTCAGTCTCATAGGATTTGAGGAATAATATTGATTACCACAAAAATGGTAGTCAATATCAATAATCAAATTTCAAACAGTTACTCCTTTTCTTTAAAAAAAAAAAAAAGCAAAAATTTAAGTTTCAGTGAGGCACTTTCAATGGAAGTGAATGGGAGCCAATTTTTCTTTACGTGAAAATACTCACTTTTATAACCACAAGACACAAAGTATATGAATATAAACATGATTTCAGTGTGATAAAATCACTCATAAACCTTTTCTGTGTAAAGTTATAGCCAATTTTTAAACTTAATTACCATGTCGATGTAATGTCAACAAACCCTAAAACAACAATTTTACAGCTCAAATAATACACAATACAAGAAGAAGAGCTTTTATAAAATTATAAGCTTCACATTTCTGTTTAAACCCTCCCAAAAAATGTAACGTTCACTTTTATTGGCCCCATTCATTTCTATGGTAAGGACTTCTCTGTAACCTTGATATTTGTTTTGTTTTTAAAGAAAAGGATGGACGAGATTAAAATAATAACATTATGCCACAAATGCTGTCAATTTAGTTTAACTTGTATTGAACCCGGAACATTTCAACATGATCTTACGCTTAAAATTTGTTTCGCAGGAGTAACCTTATGTATTCAGGTTTATTTAGTGCTGTTAAATAATGTTTTTTGATTTTATTAAAATAGTTAATTTAGATGTTACCACATGAAGCTATTTTTCAGTGTACACTGCAGAAATGAATTTGTCAGGTAACCTAAAAAAGTGATAGATGTGATAGAAGGTCTTTCAGCCCTTTCAAATTAACTGTATATTAATGTGTATAATAATGATGTAGTAGTCGATGCAGTAACGTGCTGTAAACATAGGTAATAGCGCCATCTGGTGGTGGCACAAAGATGAGCCTTCAAGTTGTCAATAAATACACCTTCAATTTATGCAACTAAAACACAGACACTTGCATACAGGTGGTGCAGAAAAGCTTAATGTGTCAATCAGACAGAGCTGGAAAGTAGTGTACATTAATCACATTTTTCAAATTTTTTAGGTATAAATAAATAATAGTACTTTTACTTGAGTTGATTACAAACTACAAAAATTGCATAATATTTAAGAATTTTTGGGAAGAATAACGTTATAAGCGCTAAATATATTTATAAACTAAAATGCGCTGTGCACGGCACTATGGAAGCCCACAGGGCACAGCATCATGAGCACTGTCATAAGTGTCCTCTCTTCTCTAGCTACTCCAAGACTTTCTGCCCTGTCACTATACAAGAACTATGATTTTCTGCATATTTCATTTTGTTCTGGAAAGTACGAGGGAACCATCTGAACATTTTAACCACTGATCAAACTTCACTTGTTTTTAAGTTAGGCAAGGTTTTAACTTTCAAACATTAACTCATTGTAGTTTGACATACTGTATAGGCATATGTCGGAATATCTTGTTTACTCGCTACTACATTCATAAAACAAACTTTTAAATACTTTAAAAAGATACAATGCCAATAGTGTCGGAAATTAATGGGGACTCGGTGCAAAAATGCCATTGAAATTGACAAAAATATCCCCGAAATTCAAAAGATTGGGGCAAAAATTGCCCACACAATGAGTTTCCGTGTTTTATTAACAATATCTGATAAAGTTACAGTTACATACATTGTGATCTTTTTCCCCCACATCAGTTCAGTATTGTACTCCTGTGTTAAATTCCATAACTGTTAGCCCCTCTTGTTCAAAATAAACTGCCCTAGCGGATAAGACTCTTGCTCACGGTGCTGTACTGTACTTCCATGTCCTGTGCTGCTGTTTAAGTGTCTGAAAAGCCTCACCTGCTAGAGGTCAAAAGTACACAAGGGATGGATTTTATATAACGAATGTGTGAGAAATCACAAAACATAATGTAACCGAATGCTACAATTCACTTAATAATAATAATAATAATAATATCTTAATATGTTAAATAACCATAATGTTAATTAAGACTTTATTATTACAACTGTAATACAATAATACAATCATATCTCTCACTAAACACTGTGAAATGTTTATTTTTGCCTTACTTTATTCAGTTTTAGGAGTTGATAACAGTTTGCTAACTAATCTCATTCCACATCTGGATAATCAATTTCCTCCTCTATGATATTGCATTATATTAGTTTTGTACAGTACGTTAACTTAATAGCCAAAATACAGTGCTGTACAGTGCTATCTTCAGCTTTAATGTGTCAAAATGAAATATACATTTTAGACTCTCAAACATTCCTTTTGAAAATATATAAGAACAGAAAAGAATAACAGGGAACCCTGCATGACGGCATGATGGCATGACCCCAATAGAGCCCCCTCAGTGAACATTGAGTCAGTCTTGGATTGCCTGAAGAGATGAAAGAAATGGAGACAGCCTAAATAGATGCCAAGATGCTTGGAACATCCTATTTACCAACAAACAAGAAAAACTGTGACCAGGTGTACCTATGATAATTGGTGCTGTTTTGAAGGCAAAGGTGGTCACACCAAATATTGATTTAGCTTGTTTTATTTTTACTGCACCTTATATGACATTAATTGATATATGAAAACTATTTATGGCATGATTTAATTGAAGACATCCACACTATGCAACAGTTTTCACAAGTGAGTGCCTAAAACTTTTGCACAGTACAGTACTTGGACATACGGTAATGAGAATAAACCTGAAATAGGAATGTGCTTCAGTCACAATGTACATTATGTAGTTTAGAGATGATTTGGAGACATTTAGAATATCACAATTGGCTATTTCTATTTAAATAAATGTTGTATTCTTAAAATGTTTTGTTTGTCCAAGAATCCTATTGCAGCAATGCAGGTATTTGGCATTTAAAAGCTGCTTGTTAAGCTAAATTGACTAGAGACTGTGGTTTACTTGTATTTTTGTTCCACTTCTCTCTCTATCCTGGTTAGAGATTCTTTTTTTAAACATTAATGCGTGGAATAGCCTTCATCTCTCTAAAACAATAGACTTCAGGAGAAAATAGAATTTCAGGAGATAAGTGTTTGTGAAAATGAATTTTTGCCTTTTTTTTGTATTTTGTGCCTTTTTTAAAACAAAATTTGACTTGCAAGTGTAAAGCAACTTGTAAGAACTTAATACCTCAGCAAATGGGGAAAAACCCCACTGTATTGAGATTTCTGTAGCGCAACCATTTTCAATTGTTCTAATAATGTGAACATTTCCGGAGTACCAAATTAACACTTTAGTATGCATTTGTAAGAAATAGGTGATACAGTACGTGTTTGCCATCATGGGAAAAGACAAATTGTAATAATAATAATTTGCAATTAATTATTTTGGCAGTATTTTTGATCAATTTAATGTATTCTTTGTGAAAGGAAGCATCAATATCATTCAAGAACAAAAATGTCTTTGTGTTCTAAAAATGGAAGCATATATACTATAGATAATATAATTTTCATAAAGTAACTTGTAACAATTACTTGAGTATTTATTTGGAAAACGACTTATTTACTCGTAATTAAGTAATAATATTTCTCAGTACTTCTACTTGTAAGTTAATTATTTCTTCAGTAGCAGTACTTTTACTAAAGTAAAAAAAAATAAAAAATCTGTACTCTTTCCACCACTGCAATCAGAACACTAGAACTCCACTTTTGGCACTATGCATTAGTTCTGAAAAGTAGGTTGATATCACGGCACTTTACCACCTTTTAGCAAGAAATGAGTTATTAATAATAAAAACTATATATCCTTTCTTATGCTAAAATTTGAACTTTCCTGACCCATGACTTATATGTAAAATAAAACATAATTTATATCTAAAAAATATATTTATATTTTTCCATTATTTATCATCTTCATCTTATCTATGTACACATTTTGGTTTGTTTAAAAGTATTTTATTATTATTATTATTTATTTTATCTTATTTATTAAAAATTAACTGTACTTCACCTGTACAGTACTTCTTGTCTTTGACTATTCATACATAGTTTGATCTGTGTAATATTTCACATCTTATTGAACATTTATATAGAAAATCCACAGTTTTAGCACAATGTGTGGTCTTTTCAGACGGTCCCTTACCCAACGTAAGCAAAATTTATTTCCAATTTGTATGAAATCTGGAACAATTTCACAGTGACACCATCTGACCAGCTTACATACGGGACAAATCATGTCCTGTACTGATTCGATACGGGTTGGATCATTTAATCTTTAAATCCAGGACTATCCAGTGCTTTATGTGACAGGTGACAACCCTAGATCACTTTCCCTGACTTTATATAAAATCAATAGAAGTCTAGGCTATGTCCTCATTTACAGTAGATATTGTAGCTAAGTAAACATACTTGTGGGGGTTAACTTAGCTTGAATTTAGCTAAATCTGACAAAACCTCCATTTGGGGATATGATGAACGTTTTCTTTAAGGGGTAGGGTAAGGGTTAGTCCATTGTATTTATAGCCAGTGTTGGGTAAGACATTTAAAAATAGTAATGACATATTATTGATCAAATTTTTTTTTAATCAGATTACTTTACTAATTACTTAATTGGGAAAGTAATAACATTTTACAGGTTAATTTCTAAAACACTTTTCCGCTCTACAAATTCAAAATAGTGTGTATATTCTACCTTGTTCATTGTTATACACAAGTCATACACTCAACACCTCACATTTCTCCTTCACAATGACTCTGACAGGGCGATAATTCATGTATTCTACATAAAAAAATATATAAGAAATAAGCATAATCCTAAAATGTACTTAAAAGTAAATAAATTAATTGAAAGTCAGTAACTGTAATCTGATTACAAGAATTTAAAATGTAATGCATTACACCATTTTTGTAATTTGATTACAGTAACTAATTATGTCATAATTGGATTACACCCAAATCTGTTTATAGCTATATATAAAAACAATCATTCAATAGTAGAGTATGTCCTCATTTAGATCGCTAAAGTAAACGTGTGTGTACACAGTGTGAGCCAGTTCAGCTCACAACAAATAATTTACACCACTGCACTAGACACACTTTCACATGTATAACCACATGCATGACCAAAGACACACACACACACACACACACACACACACACACACACACACACAAAACACACTAGCTTCCAACATGGTGAAAAGCTTTGGAGACCCAGCCCCTCTCCCCTCTTCTATTACATCTGTGTTCTCCACTCCATCCCTTCACTCTCAGTCTCTCTGTCTCTCTCTGTTTCAATCTTTCTCACACTCACATGCTGGTGTGACTATGAACGGTTGAGTGTTACGAGGCTACAGTGTGTTTATCAAGCTTTTCCAGCTGTGTTCTGCAGGGCAAGGATGAAGAGAGCAGAGAGAACAAGAGGAAGAGAAGATCACACCAAAACAGACAAACAGACGCACTGCCTTCACATTCACACAGCTCTATACTGAGCACAGAGAGAGAGAGAGAAAACAGGAAAATAATGAAACAGTGGAAGGAAGAGGATTTGATTTATGGAGCAGAGGAAAATGAAGGACCTAAGATAATTTTTAAAACAACAGCCTAAGGCATGGTATAAAAGAGGAAAAGATGGAACTAACAACAAAGTACCACGTTACAACCATGGTTTTTTGGAAATGGTACCATTGTCGTGCAATGGTTTTCTTTGAGGTACCTTTGAGTACCATGTAAATACCAAGGTATTAAACTTTGGTAACCACTTACAATAATGCAATGGTGTATATCGGGGTGTCAAAGACATGGCCAAATCTGAGGAAACTGATTGTGATGAGGAGGAGGGTTTGGCTAGGCCGTGATGGACCACGGCCGGTGCTGAATCAGCTGATCAGGGGGAGAGCAAGATAAGGTGTGGATGGAGACACCGGTTTGAGAGTGAGAAGCGCACTTGGCTTTGCTGCACGTTTGTATGTGTTGGTTTTAAGTGTATATCATTACATTTTGTTTATTGTTACATGTATATATATATCCTGAATAAGGATGTTTCTGTATGGCCCCAAATTTATATTACAGTACCACAGTATTACCATCTGATAATGTCACTCTACCATGGTAAAGCCACAGTGCTTATTTGTAAGGTGGGAAACAACTGAAAAAGCTAGTGTAATAATTGCTTGTGGGTATTCTCAGGTTTTTAAACCTAAAAAGAATGTAGAAATATTTCAATAAAACCATCGGAAACTGACAAGTTCTTCTCTTAACCCTTCACCGTTCTTTTCTTCACTCTTTTTTTCTTATTTCATCTCTCCTCTCCTCTCCTCTCCTTCACCATACACCCCATCATAATCACAACAAATTCCACTACAACACAAAACAGATACTGCTGAATTAACATCAAATATTCAAATACAACATAAACATTCATTTTTAATCAACATAATCTGGTCAACTCTTACACTAGTATAGACTGCCTAATGGCTGTAAATTGACTAGAGCAATATTATCAAACTTTGTTTGCTCTTTAAAAATATCTTATTGGTTTTGTTCAATGAGGAAATCAATCAGAATGCACCTGCATCCCATTAAGGCATCCACTCAACCACTATCCCTGCTCCCACAGCATCGGGCCAAAAACACCCACCCAAGATTGGTACTGAGAGCCATCAAGAGTGATGCATCTATTTACTTCTGTGCTTTCAGCCTATATAGAACACTTCAGCATCACTCCCTGTCACTGTAGCACTTCCTGAATGTTTCAGGAAGGTGATTAAATGCTGTTCAATGCAAATCCATATATACATTCAAACACAAGTGTGTTATGCAATTTGTGCCCCCAACTATTCCATTCCCCATCCACTGCATTCATGCCATGCTTCATTCCAATGCCTCCCAGTATGTGGGGAGTGTAAAAATATGTTCTGCACTTGTCTCAGCCACTCTTCACAATTATTTCTACTTGAGATGTCAGGTTGGGCTAGCAACAGTGATTTTGTGTTAACCAGATAACCTGATGGATAAGTACACTATGTTTGGTAGTTTTAAATACATCTGTTTTGGATTTAAAACTAATTCTCTTTCCATTAACATGAATGTGTGGAAAATGGTTAAGTGGCTCTCTGAACATTTTTAGACCCCTATGTTGTTGAAATGGAACAAAATGTAACATTGCATGGTCCTGTTGTTAACTGCTCCCAGTTGTTCTTGCAAACTATAAGATTATCTATGTTAAAAGGACACTGCCACTGAGATTTTCTTATTGGTCGGTCCCAAAGCTCATTATCTTGCTGTATAAAGCACTCATGCCTATAACAGCCAATGTGTATCTGGGCACTTTTTGTATGCTTCCCTGATCATAAGTAGGCATAAAATCTCAATTTTATTTTTAAAACACTGTCCTCCTCCTTTTTCTCAGTTGATCTCCCTATGGAGTTGCCATATGACATATGACACCAATGTCATATGACATTATGAAGCCCCTCCCCCTGCCCCGAGGTGACTGTCACAGCGGTCAGTCAGACTCAGCCACCCAACCAGGATGCAATCCGACTGTATATATGAGCATGCATTTGTGTGCATGTTTGTATGGATTTAGTTGGGAGCTCATGTTGTTGCTGGTGCTGCTGACTTTTGCCAATTGTATCCTAAACTTGTCTTTCCTTTTCTTTAATAAAATCTTACAGTGAGACACTTAACATGGAAGTGAATGGGGACAATTTTGAAAGGTTTAAAAGGCAGAAATGTGAAGCTTATAATTTTATAAAAGCACTTACATTAAATATAAAATAAATCAATTGTTATTTTACAGTAGTTTTAGGATTTTTGCTGTTACGTCGTCATAGCTATGAACTTGTAAAATTTGGAAAAAAGAAAGAAAAATGTTCACACATTTTTTTATCACACGTAAACAATTGTAAATGCCTCACTGTAACCCAGAATTGTGAAGATTAGTCAATATACATTTTTGTGTTATCAACATTATGCCTTAAATGCTGTCGTTTGAGCTTACAGGTATGGTTCGCCCAAAAATTACAATTCTCTCATTATTTACTCACCCTCATGTCATTCCAGATGTGTATGACTTTCTTTATTCTGCAGAACACAAATATTTTTTGAAAAATATCTCAGCTCTGTAGGTCCATACAATGCAAGTGAATGGTCTGCATTATCACAAATAATGGTTCTTGAGAGAGAGAGAGAGAGAGAGAGAGAGAGAGAGAGAGAGAGAGAGAGAGAGAGAGAGCTGTGCAGGAATCACTGAGGGAAAAACAAAGAGAAGTCATTTTGGCAGAGAGGGAACTAGAGGGGCAGAGACAAGCCAAAGACCTGCAAAGAAATAAAGATAGAGAAAGGAGAGAGAAAAGGCACAGTGTGACCAAAAGTAATTAAGACTGCATGTTTCCCCAGTGATAAGCTACTCGTTTTTGCAGAGGACATTTCTACATTCTGCGCGCATGTCACCACCTACTGTGCAGGGAGGAGAATTTATGGTAAAAAAGGGCTTAAATATGGATTTGTTTCTCACCCTTTAATCTACCACTTTATTCCTTCTATTTTAGTGGACATTAGGTAAAAAAACAGTGCTGTAATATGTTGTGATTCAGTGTAGCTCTCCAGTCTTTCCTCGGTTTTGTCTTATCCATGAAACAAAAAGATGGGCCATGAAACCATTGGCTCCTGTGAGTGCAGACTGGAGATCAGAAAATACAGTGAGACAGCCAACCTTTCACGGATGAATTTCTGCACATTGTGCACCGGCAGCCAAAGCGCATGTGCCCACAGCCAGTCAACCTTTTCTCAGTGAACTGAAAGAAATATGATCACCATGTAGTCAACCAACCATTCCTCTGTGAATTTGTAAACCTTTACCCTGGGACTACACCTCACTGAGTCACTCCTGCACATTCTCAGTGGTCTACTAAGTATAATTTCAGTTCTGGAATTCAACTTAGAATTTTATAATGTCTAAATTAATATCAACCATCAGTCAACAACCCACTTATTTGAACAGGTAAAACATTAGATTTTCAAAAGGTATTCTAAATGTAGTTTAATAAGCTCACAGAGACAGATCTAACAGATCTAGAATCAAAGGTATCTTGCTCAAGACAACCTTTATGTGTAATGTGTATTGTTTGAATGGGTGTCACCTGTCATATCACTTCTACAGCCCAATAATTGGTTAATTATCACACATAATGGTTCTTGAGAGAAGAGAGAGAGAGAGAGAGAGAGAGAGAGAGAGAGAGAGAGAGAGAGAGAGAGAGAGATAGCTGTGCAGGAATCACTGAGGGAAAAACAAAGAGAAGTCATTTTGGCAGAGAGGGAACTAGAGGGGCAGAGACAAGCCAAAGACCTGCAAAGAGAGAGAGAGAGAGAAATAAAGATAGAGAAAGGAGAGAGAAAAGCCACAGTGTGACCAAAAGTAATTAAGACTGCATGTTTCCCCAGCGATAAGCTACTCGTTTTGCAGAGGACACTTCAAATGGAGCAGGGAAATAATTTCCTCAGGAGAAGATGCATCCCTTTCCTTCAATCCCCCAGCATTCAATTGCAATAAATATCCAAAATACCATTGCCACTTCTGCCTGCCTCACATTTGCATAGCTTAGGGCTGTTTATAGTTGCTGTTTATATTTTTCACCACTTCGTCCATGCTGATAAAGAAAACGGAGTGTCTATTTGCACCTCGGAAGCATCTGCCACACAGCGGAGATATTTGCACCCCAATAGTCTGATGGAACCACAGAAATATACAACAAACTAATCAATAGATGTTGCTGCAGTGATGTGGGGTGTAAAGACAGTGTGTGAATGTGTACTGTTGTCCTATTGACTGCGGTTCGAATCTGTGCTTTGTCCCATTCATTTTTTCTATCCGATTTCCTGTTTCCACTTAATATTTCCTTTAATAATGCTTATAATAGTTAAAAATGAATATATATATATATATGTTGATTTCATCACAATGATTTGGTCATGGTGAATGTCGAGGAGTGCAGAGAAGGGTTTAATCCGGAGGCAGGGTCTGTCTATCACACTCGTTCCTGCGTAAAACTATGGTTACTGTAATAAAACCAAAGTTATTTTTGCTAAGGTAAAGTTATGGTTAGGTTAAGGGGTAGAGGTTAATGTAGTGTTTCTGTGGAACTCTAAATCAACACACTGCAGTGATACTCATACTGTATGATAGTATTTAAATATTGGTGCAATTAGTATCTACCATTATTTGCACCAGGGTTGAGGTGCAAATAATATCTACCACTATTTGCACTGGATTGTAAATAGCATACTGTATACTATTGTTTGCACCAGGGTCCGAATAGCATCTGCCTAAAGAAAAAAGGGGTCTGGAAGAGCACTTGAACTTTTGACCTTGTGTAGTTGCTTTGTCGAAAATATTAAGAGATAGGTGGCATTTGTGAAGCTAGAGCAATTGTTCCTATTGAACATAAACTATGACAATATGTCACATGCGGTGGAAAAATTTAGAACTACTGTTTTTTTTAAGTAATTCATAAAAAATCTGCAACCTGCAAATTAAGTCACAAAAAGACATTATTAATTTTAACATACTTCTATTCTATTCTATTCTATTCTATTCTGTTCTATTCTATTCTATCCTATTCACAATTTCATCTGTGAGCCAGGCCGTACAAAGTCAAAATGCAGAAACATTGCCATTGTGGAGTCAAGCAGGTTTTACTGAGCTGTCCTAGCACAGGGCAAAACCTGTTGTACTTGACACAGTAACATTTTACTAATTTTTTATACAAAGACAAAAATATTCCAGAGTAATAGCTAATTATATGTCTTTGACATACATGTTACATGTAAACAGGTCTTGCTTATTTGCTGAGTTTTTGCTTATAACTTCAAGAAATATAAAATACCATTAATTAGAGGAGGTGATTCGCTATAAAACGAGCCCACACACAATGTAAACGGATGCATAGATCTTTAGATAAAGCACACAAAGCACAATGTGCACGCAGCACATAATGTGCTATCTGGCTAAAACCCGTTAGCTTTGCTGGCTCAGATGACTTTAACGCAAATGATGTAGTGAGTTGCCCAGTGTCATGGATTGCTAAACCAATTGTATTAGGATTCAGATTACTGCAAACAGAGGTGGAAGTCATCCAAATATGGGCAGAGAGGATTGTTCACTGTATACGATCACATAGATCTAGGTGACTGACTATGTGATGCTCAAATGACACAGAATGGAACTGAATGAGATCTCGTTACTCATGTCTGCATGCTTTGGAGAGAGAGAGCATACTTTTAGTCATTGTTGCATTTGCATGTGCAATTTATTCTCATGTACAATTATTATGTTTTATTTGTTTGGAGCAGTTTTTGGACACTAAGATAAATTATTTTTGTAATGTTATAACTTTTGATAGCTTTGTCGTATCAACAAAATTTGATACTCACGTACAGGTGATACTCACAAACTACCTTATTTATTCATTAAATATTTCATGTCAAATCAGAAAAATACGATTTTTTTGTTTGTTTTTTCAGCAGACTTGTTTTTTGTGTGTTTTTTATCAGTTCAGGGGGGGCAGTATACTGCATCAACAAAATGAATAAATACCTACCCAAATGTATTATGCATTTACTCACATATCAATTTATTGATCTCACTGGTAAGTCATGTATCTGTAACTAATAATACATTTCCAGTTCTCTCAATGAACTACTTAGATCAGAGGTCAGTTTTGGCGG